>JAUMHQ010000089.1:13293347-13316963 GCA_032361165.1 Enteromius paludinosus | reverse complement strand
AAATTCCATGTTTATTTTAATGTGTTGTTTGCTTTTTCATCAAATCTGATTCATGGAAAATGACTCTTGAACAGTCAATAAATTTTTTTTTTAAAATTATGTTTATTTTAACGTGTTACTTGCTGTTTTTGCGTGGAATTTGGCGATTTCTGAGTTAAAATGGTTTCTACAACATTTTTTTTTTTTTGCATTTCTTTACAGGTCTTGCCATAATTCAACACATGACACAATATAGACAACAAACATCAACACACTATACATAAAACAAAACTACAGAATGATTTATGATTTCACAACTGATTTTCTCAGTGAACCCCCAGTCCTTGATCAGATATTTGCGATTCAAAATGAACTGACAACTATTACTGTGACATTTCGTAATATACATATATTATGTACTACTTGTTTGTTTGATTACTGATATTTATCAAAAGTTAACATAATAAGCTGCTTACTTGATGAACTATAGCACTTCTGAACAGTTGAGCGATTCTGTAATTTGTCAGCTAAAAAAGTCATTTGACTCCTAAATGTTTCATTTTTGTCTGGAGCCCTAGGAATCTTTTGTGAAAATGAGTCATTGCAAATGCAGAAATGTGTAAACGTCTCTGCTGCGAAAGTGGCGTGCTTAATTGTTTTTTTTTCATCATGATCTTCTCTGGTAGGAGTGTGGATGATGTTTATGTGATACGGATGGCAGCGCTGTGTTGAAGGCTCGGCCATCTGTGTGGTTCAGTCTTTCTGTTGTTTCTGCTAGCATCGCTAGCTGACGAGGCCCGCCACTCTCTCCCACGCACTGGATGTGCGAGAACGTGGCGCTGCTGCGAGTTCCCTCCGCCCCCTGTCAGTCAGACGCCTTCAAGCAAGGGCAAAAACAATAATAAACACTTCAGCGCGATATGTATCGCGACGTACACGCGCAAAGGTGCACATGAACTCACACCCTGCTGGCAATTACGAACTCTGTGTTTGTGAGAACACAACAGAGACGGAGAACTGCATTTTGTTTGCCGAAGAAGTAACTGAAGGTCTCCAGAGGGCATCTCTTCGAAGCGTTTTCATGATGTTTGTTCTTTGTTGAGTTTGAGGGTCTTTTCATTGCTGATCAGATGGGGACAGAAAGATGATTCAGCCATGGAAACAAGTTAGAGGCTCAGAAATGATGAAGCGGAGGTGTGCGGTTCAGATGGGCCCCTGACAGTTGCAGAATGGAGATCGAGTAGACATAAGTGTTTCTTCAAAACACACCGATCGATACTAAATGTCCACTTAAAGAAGGAGTTGACATACAACGTCTGACATGCTGTTACTCACTATCGTGTTGTTTCAGATACATGTGACTTTCTTTCATTGATAACAGGCGGAAAAATTTCTGAAGAATGTTGAAGGTGCTCTTTTCTAGCAGATGGGACCAGGGTCCATAAGGCTCAAACTCCTCCCACCTCTTAAAGGCACAGTTGCATGTGCAAAAGCATGTGAGTCATACAATACACGAAACACGAATCATTACACCTCTACTTCTTTTGTGTTCCTTAGAAGAATGTCAGGTTTAGAAGGAAATTAGGGTGATTTAAATGTAGTACATTTATGTTTTTAAAGATTAACCACAAGTGTTGGTGCATAATAACAAAGATAATCTAAATTTGATCTTCTAAATCTAAAAGTAAGCATAGACAAATATTTAGGATTGATTGAATGAATATTTTTGAAGCTTGACAGTCCTTAAACGCTGCTTTATTAATTCATTTAAAAAAATATATTATTTTGTGTTAAAGACAGTCATACAGTTAATACCAGCATGATCATTAACTATTTAAATTTGTGTGTGAATTATCCTTTTAAATTTAGATTCCAACATACTTTTTAAGAAATGGAGAAACTGATGTCTTTAGATATTGCTTAGACCCATTCTTTCTCTCTACCTACAGACTGGCAGTGTACTAACAGTGTAGTGTATGATGAAGCTACCCACAAGCTTCCCCCTTGAGTGGGCCATTAGAGGGGGACAAACACTTGTGTGTGTTTGTGTGGGGAGGTTTTTAGTAAATGTATGTCAGCCCTGCAGCCACTGACTGCTCTGACAGGCCTGTGTGTGTCCGTGCATCCATGCTACCACAAAAAACAACCGTCGCTACACAAAGATGATCCATTCAGTGAGCAGAGCTTCTGCTCCAGCCACTTTGCCACACACATGGATCATAGTCTGTGCGTGCATGTGTTAAGACATAGCAGTTGCCTTCTCTGTCAAAAGACACAGTGTAATGGAGAAACCCAATACCACCCAGACACAATGACATACAGAATTAAAGAAAATCCTGATCTATGAAAGGATCGTTCACCCCGAAATGAAGAATTCTGTCATTTACTCTCATGTCGTTCCAAACCTGCATGACTTTATTTCTTCCATAAAACACAAAACAATAAAATCTGAAGAAATTTGCACAGTGCAACAAAGATATGTTAGAAGTCTGATTAAAGGAAAAAATGACGAAACAGTCACTATAAAAGTAGTCTATATGACTTGTGTCTTCAGAATAGCTACTGTATGTGTAAGGCACCGACCGAAATCACTGAGGCACTTAAATCTCAGATGAGTGACAGTGAAGGCCATTGGTTCCATCTTAATGAGCCAAGATTAAATATTTTAAAAGCATTAACTGGATAAATTTGTCATATTGATACATAACAGATAAGGTGAGTAAATTATTATTATTATTATTATTTTTTCTTTTTGTGGGGAACTTTTAGGTATATGAACACTACAGTTCAAAGGTTTGGTGTCTCTTCCTTTAAAATGCTGAAATGATGCTTAATAACTTTTTTTTTAATGCATCCATGCTGAATATTAGTGTTAATTTCTTTTTTTTTTATCTTAATGATTGCAAACTTTTGAAACATTATGTATACAGTATGTTCTTCTAACTTATTGATTAAACCTAATTACTCCAATTCATTCTTGTTGGAAAAAGCTGTGTTTGAAGCTGGTGTAAAATTACTATTTAAACATACACTGATGCCACATTCTGTATTAATGCACCATGCTGCTATTTTGCCATTTGGGATGTTGAACAATATTAATTGGCGGATGCTTAATTAGATGGTTTATGCTTAATTTATATTAATTGCACTGTAAATGAAACACCCCCTTGCTTGCTGGCACTTTTGTATTAAAGCAGTAAGTACAGTGAGTGTGGATTATGCTGATTTTACCACAGGTTTAAATTCTTATACCTCATTTTGTCAGTGTTGTTGTTGTTGTTGAACTGCCTGTTATGTCATGCAGGTGTAAATGCTCAGTATCTCCTAAACGTATGTCGCCCGTGTGCGTGTTTACTCCAAAAGAGGCCAGAAGTTCAGCACTACTTTTCGTGTCAATAGCACGCAGTCATAATCACAGATTGAGCCAATGTTCTAAAGTGCTCTATGTGTGTATAGGAATCAGCTGTTGTTATGGCTGGTGTGTGTTGTGTGAGCTTAGTGCCACGGCTGAGCTGAGAGGTGGAATGGGTCTCCTGCTGAGCCGACGGAGTCACGCTTGCCCTTGTGACGCTTTCAGACGCCTCAAGAGAAGGGGGAGATGAGACGCCATGGAGCGTCAAAGCTAGAGCCGCTTTGAAACCTTTCAGCTCGCTACAAAATTACAGCATGTGAGCACTTTGATCCGCAAACGGATGAGCAGCGGTCTTGCAGCGGGCCATCGCCCTGCATTACTCTGAGCACGCTTCTGTCTCTGACTCACCCACTGAGCTGATCACCCGACGAATCGAAATCGGCTCAGCGCATGGCGTGGAATCGCACCGATTCATAATACAATGCAGTTTAACCCCCAAAACCCATGTTCTTGTCTTGCCACATTACAATAGTCACTTTACGCCGTCCGATTCCTGCAATTAATTCCTTCGCCTTGGCCTCAGAATGCATTTGGGTTGTAAATATGTTGTGCACGGACTGATATTAAGGTTGAGGGAGGCTCATTTTGGGCGCTGTCTGTCAGCTTTTTGCTCGGCGGACGGCTGGCGAGACGTGGTGGTACTTCATTGCGGAGGAAAGCTGTCACCAGAGTGAGCAATGACTCACACTTTTGTTTGCCTGTCCTGTGTGGCGCTGAGCATGCGAGCCGGGCAGCTGGCGTGGCGCTGTACATACACAGACTCGCACACATGGGGCAGAATCCCAGGGGTTTAATGGAGATCCTAGACGGAGAAGGTGTGTGTGAGTTATAGGCTGATCGATTTACATCTACCGCATTGGATTAAATGGCCAGAGAGAATAAAGAGGAGAGGGAGGAAAGAAGGAGGGTTTGGTGGAGGAGCAGCATTTAGTTACCAACATCAAGAGCAGGAAACTCCATTCGTCAATATAGAAGCCCTCAAGGAGAAATACAGCTTTTGTGTAAATTTGTTGCACACAATATGTCTTTTTTTTTCTATTTTAAGCCATTATCCTTGATGTATATAATACTGAAGAGGCACTATATTGGTTAATTGATATTGGCATTTCTACATTTAATAGGTATTGATATTGGATAATTATTTAATCGTGTATTTTAATAAAATAAAATATAGAATTTATACTATTAAAATAAACTTTTTAAATATTTTAACTTGAAATATATATATTTTTTTTCTCTTCAAGTCAAGGCTGCATTTATATGATCAGTTACAGTATTATGAAATATGATTAGAATTTAAAATAACGTTTAATTTTTAATTTATTTTTTAATTTAAAAAATAATGTTTTAATACATTTTTACAATGTAATTAATTTCTGTGATGGCAAAGGTGGAATTTTCAGTCCTCAGTTCCTCATGTTCATTCAGAAATTATTCTTATATAATGCTTTAGTGCAAACCATCAGACATTTTTGCAGGTTCTTAATTTAAATATTTATTATAAATATATTATAGATATTTATTTAAATAAAAATTTCAGTTGAACCGCATTAATTTGAAATATAAATCTTTTGCAACATTGTAGTTGTCTATACTGTCACATTTGATCAGTTTAATGCATTCAAATAAAAATCTTACTATCTTTTAAGGTAATTTAGTGTGTGACTATTTGCCTTTGTTGGGCATCTGAAAATGTATGTTTTTTTTTTGTTTGTTTATTTTCTCATGATCAGATGTATTTGTTACATTGCAGATGAAATGAGAAGTGACATTTATTAATAATAATCATTGATCTTTTTTTAATTACTTCCACTTGTCATTACCCTAATGATCTCTAGCAAACATAATTGACATATCTGAAGTGAGTCTTCTGTAATATTTCAGATCCATTTCACTTTTTCACCATCTGGAGTTGGACCCGGTTTGGGCTGCCCCTCGGAGTCCAGCAATCATCAGTAATTAGGCTCAGATTGTACGGCCACGGCCAAGGTCAGACAGGGATAATGTTTCATGGATTGTACCAATTATAGCATTCGTTCCAAGGCTGGCACTTGAGCTCAACCTTGAGTCAAGCGGCGCAGTGGTTTTAACACGGGACATGTGTTCTCCGGTACACAGCTGCAGTCTCCATTCACACACATCTGTCACTGCTGACTTCAAATGGACAAAGTCAAATGTTTCCTTTTCCTTTTCATCGGCTTGAGCTTGAGTAATTGCAGCCTCAGGAATGTGAGAGAATGTGTTTAAATACCATGTTTACAGACCCATAAAACACTATTTTTTCTTTATTTGTCCTCAGTTGAGAGAATCCATAGAAAGACAGAGAGAGAGATTGTGCACTAACCGCTAAATAATGGCTCCGGCAGCTAAATGCATTGATAAATAAAAGATTTATCTAGTAAAGTTTCTACAGGAAGTTTTGGCACCACTAATGGCATACAGATGAAACAATGTTTTTCTCATTTTATGCAGATGAGAGTTCAGCTCAGCCTAACTGGATTGAGCTTTATCTTTGCTATTCGAATCCAATTCCCTTTTATTTAAACATACTACTTGTTCTCCGAACAGAACGGTGAATAATATTGAAAAAAAGCCTATATTTGATTAGCAGTGGATGACAAAGATGCATCTGAGAGTTAGTGTTGTGGAACTTCAATATGGACGCCCTCCAGATATTGACCCTACCTCTCTTAAGAGTACGCACAGCTTTTAGTAGGCTATACTTACACAAGACTTGCTAGATCCGCTCTTCTCCTCTGGCAGTTTTGCAATACTTTTGATGGCTGCCACCGGTTCTTTTCCCACTCTAAATTATTGATGGATCATGGAATAAGTGCTCCCGCAATGTCCCCTTTTTAAGTACAAAGATGCAGAAGACAGGCCGATGTGTAATCCATTTCTGTTTGAGCTAGCCGATCAAACTATCGATTGTAGAATGCCACTTTAAAAGATTTGGCGACAGATGTGCAGCTGGGAGATGTGACACAATTCTGCAGCGTCTCGCTGTGGTTATTCTATTACCTCCAGCAACTTTCCCTGCTGTCAGATCTGAGAATGTTGTTTTTTTCCGCCGTCCATAAACTAAAAAGAATGAGGAAAAGACTGATGTAGCCTGTAAAAATGAATTGATGATGCAATATCTCGTTTACTGTAGAAAGAGGGTATTAATGGCCCACTAATCCTCTATGACGGCCAAATATCATTTGTCGTGAGGCTGGAAAATATTTCATATTCGATGAAACACCAGTTTCAGGCTTAAATTCCTCTGGAAGGGAAAACTCTTGCGATTATATATAGATGCAGGGTTCTTTACGGAAAGCAGCAGCACTGATCATTATGAAGCAAAATTTGGCTCATAGAGCGACTATCTGAATGAATTGCTCTCCTCATTCACACTGTATCTCAAATGAGCATCGGCACAGACAGGAATAGCTAACAGTGATTTCTGACTATGCAGTTCTATAATATATTATTGCTTTTTAATTATTATTATTAATTAATTACTAATCGTAGAATTTTTTTAAAGATATAATCCACAAAATAAAAGACAAGCATGACTATTGTGACTAAACAAACTTGTCCATGGTAATACACTTTTTGTGCAAAACTGAAAAAAGCCATCCTAAAGATGATTATTGTACCTAACAGTTCTATCTGTTTAAGTTTATACAATGTTAAACTCTCTCTTAATTTATTTATTTATTTATTTTTTCTAGAAAGAAAAATGCAGATTATGCGTGTTTGTTTTAAACGTCATTGAGATTGATTTTACTCATTGGCACATGCTTAAGTAATTGTTTATTTAATACTTTAATTACTCTGAAAGGTAATAATATTTTGTGGACCCATTGTTGTTCCAATAAAATGAAATTATACTCCGTTTGAAAAGCTATGAAGTCCCTATTGGTTAGGTTAAGATGAGGTAATTGCATACTTCTGTCCAAAGATGGCACTGTCTAGCAAAATTACCACTGGACTAGCACTTCCCTCACACTTGCAGCTGGTTGTAAAATAAGGGACAATAAAAACAGATTTACTTGTAAATGGATTTTACATATTGTGAGGGAGTCTTGTATTCACTACAAAAAAGCTAAATATTTGCATAGAAAGGTTATAGCTAATCAAAAAAAAACAAAAAAAAAACACCTTATCTATGTTGTTTTTGAACATGCCATCATGCTTTATTAGGAAAATCTATCTGTGTATTTAAGTATTTTTTAACTATTCTTTCAGTATAGTTACAAAAAGGGATTGCACACGAATGCAAATGTTTATCATGAACACATGTTTTATTTAAATGATTAATCTCATTACTAGTGATGTTGCTGCTAGAAAGATTAAAAGATTAGATTAATAAGATTGTACTGCCAGATATTGTCTCTTAAGACGCGCATTGCACTTGCACCTTTCAGCAGGCACAGCACAGTGCATGGTTGTTTAATTATTCAAAACCTAAATATGCAGATGAAATCTACATTTCTAACCACCTAAGTTGTACATTGGTAAAATGACCATCGCTGAAACAGTTAAAACATGCAAAACATGCGACATGCAAATAGAGCCGGCAGTAAGTGAGTGCTAGCACAGGGGGCTGGGTTTAAACGCGCTGCTACTGTAACGCTGCTGGGCTTCGATGCCTGTGCCAGTCTCGCGTAAAACCTTCACAGAAGAGCAATGAGCGCGTGCATGACGGTCTAACGGAGAGCTGCTGATGAAAAGGCGTGATGTCAAGCCGCTGTCAGTGTCAGAGGACTGTGGGAATGCGCCGTGCACTTGGCATATGCGCTTGTGAATGACCATCCTCCGGCATCGACAGACGAAGCGTTGAATTTTGCTGCATAGATCAGTTACCTGAAGCCGCGCGGCGACCGTTCATTCATCGTCTTCTTGCATTCAAGAAATCTTCGAGGAATTGTGAGATTTTTATTTGAAGGTGCTAGCCCCGAGGCTTCGGCGTTCGTTCGGATGTGGATCTATCTGTCAAAACTGCGCTAAACGCAGAGACATCGTTCAACAGAACATTAGACACCGTCCTCAGCTTTCTTCTGGATTGTAGGTGAGTGGACAAACGTGCTTCATGAATTCATCTCAGCCCAGAGATGCTTTACGTGCGAGATGTGGCCACGAATACTAATGTGTTCCGCGCGGTGTGTTAGAGCAATGCATTGAGAAATCGGACCGTTCACGTTATCGGATGAAATTGCAAACGAATCGCAGAGAAGTTGTGCTTTACGAGCAGCATGATTATAATAATGGCATTTGAATAGCTTAGCTGGTTTTGCTCAGTGTAGAAACGGGCTGTTCGCTGCTGCTGATGCTGGCCAGTCCAAATATCGTATTCACTTTAGAAACAGGAT
Organism: Enteromius paludinosus; assembly: GCA_032361165.1. Lineage (NCBI taxonomy): Eukaryota > Metazoa > Chordata > Actinopteri > Cypriniformes > Cyprinidae > Enteromius > Enteromius paludinosus. The sequence continues at coordinate 13,308,215 of JAUMHQ010000089.1, read as the reverse complement.
AACCCGATCCTCAATGTCACGTCAACTTTTTTGTTTAATAGGCAAGCCGTAAGCGGTGACGAGTTTGCATCTATGTTAGTTTGACTGAATTTTGATTTTGCGTTCCTTGTCTTTTCCCCCCACACAAGATAAGAGATCGGAATGCGATTAAAATGTTTGCAAATGATTCTAGCGTAAGCGGGAAAACATGCCAATATTGTTAGTCATGCATCTTCCTCCTTTAATACGCGCGTTCATAATCCATTAACCTTATTTGATCGATTTAATTTACGCTCATTTAAAGTTAATGCCTCGCGCTCTTCACTTCGCGCTCTCTACTGAATCTTTCTCGCCGTCCGTTTGAATAGACTCTGACTTCAGTGGACGACTAACCCCGTCATATATTCAGTTTTGTGGGGCTGTCAGCAGTCGAATAAACGGATACACGTTCAGAATGCGAAACTGGTCATAATTCAGCTCTTCTACCACAATCTCGGCTCCGTTCATCTGGACTGGGACAGCAGATGCACTCACAAATCTTCATTTCCCCTCACACACGGCTCTGACATCGGCTCTAAAGAAAATAAATGTTTCTTTAAGTAGAAAATCGGCAAGCATTTGCATGAGAATCCCTGGCATCTGCTGTGAAGGACGGGGATGATATTAATCGGTCTGACTAACGTTAACACAATCAAACGGCGCTTTCAGTGAGGAAGATGAGGTGAATTCATCGCGAGCGTGACCTCTTCACATCATCGTTTTTATCTCCTTTTTGAAGCGAAACAGCGTTTTGACCTGAGACGACGTGTCGGCAGGGTGAAAACGATTCTGTCAACTAAAAGAGCGCGTTGATAGTGGAGAACCACGACGTTTAGAGGGAATTTAGATCCACATTTCATTTGAGATGGAAAAATGAAGCAGACGACCCCCAAAGGACGTCTTAAAAGTTCGTATTTTTCTGTTTCGACTGCGTTTGCAAGTAACCTGTTAGTAACCCCAAAAGTTAGGTTACAAGTTCGTCAGTGCGTTAAATAGACGCTCACAGAAATTGCGTTCGCCAGAGGATGTAACCATAGCAACAGTAGGCTTCTCTAGCGCGTTCCTTTAAGATCAATATCAGATGGCACGTCGACTACACATGGGAACTGACGTTATCAACACTCTATAGATTCATACGAATACAATCAAGTGTTTTTTTTTTAAAAGATCTTTCATAGAGCTGACTGTTGGATAAATATTACTGACTATTAAATCTTTGAAAAGCTGAATTTGGAAAAAAATGTTGAGACATATCCATCTAAATGTCCTCAAATAACTTTTTTTTTGTGTCTGTTTACGCTGAAAAGTTGTCATGAGACACCTGCAAATAGAACGACGATAAATGTCCATTTTCTATGGCTATGCATTTATTTTGTATTAGTAAAACATTTCTGTGTTTTATATTTGATAGTCCTAAGTAAATCACTCACTGAGCTTTTCTTTTATGACCCTTTTAGTAGAACTGCATATTTGGCTGCTTGATTGTCCAATTCAGTTGTAACCCCATAAAGTCATTATATCTCACTTCATATTTCACATTTAAGTGGCTTTCCTCAAGCCTTGGGCTCCTGTGGTGATGTCATGCACAATTTATGTTACTTTTGCCAATTTATATTTACACACTGTACATTTTAACGTTTTCAGTTCCGCTCCTTTATGTTAATAAGCATGCATTATGTATTTGGTCCGGTATGCAATGTATTGATACATTTCCTTATGATTTTAGTGTCATTTATACTGATCTATGCTTATTTAAAAGGATTTTACTGGGATATTTAACCTATGTATAATTGCCATTAAGCCCCCCCCTCCCCCCACATACTATTACTTTTTGTAGTTGCATTCTGCTCACTATGTGGCTTTGTAGTTTGTTCTCTTTGATGAGGGGATGAGAGACAGGGTAAGCTGTAGAGCATCTCTAGATCACAGGCTCTTTAATCAATAAGGTTAACTACACAAAGCCAAGAGGACAAGTCTCCACTGGGTGCACACCTATCAACTTTACCTGCTACCTCATCCCTTACATCGCCCACTCCATGCGGTTTGATCGGAGTCATGAAGTGAATAAAAGGTTGTCTTTTCCCTTCCTCACAGCATGAGATTCCTAAGTTGGATTTGCATGTTCATCCTGACTGTCAAAAAGCATTCGTCTGTAGAGTTGCATGCTATTGATTTGATTATGTCAGTCAGGTGCATTAAGCGTTTCCTGAAGGGTAATTGGAGGGTATTATGTGCTTAAAGGGGGTTTGTTCCTCTCTCTATAGCCGCTGGCTCTGAGATAGATGTATATGTTTGAGGGAAAGCTGAGGGTCGAATCTGAATGGGGTGGCCACAAGAGACCCATGCTGAGTGCTTATCCTCCTTGCCCCAGTTAAATGCTATGCTCGAGTGTGTTAGTTTAGGGGCCAATTTGGATACATGCTTGTATCTTCTTGGCTCGGATTTTGAGGTCAGCGAGATTACCTTATCAGCCCGTTCAGAGGAGACTCTGCAGCTGTGAAAACGGCAATGTAAAGATCCTAAAGTATGTGCTATCTCATCACTCATCTCTCCCATTGTCCACCAGGCCTCTAGTGTTTGCAGAAGAGCTCCTTCTCTGTCTCTGGCTTTGACTGAACGTTGGGATGAATGCTTGATGGATAGTGGCTGGCAAACAACCCAAAGCCCCCCCCCCAAGCAACCTTTGAGACCATGTAGCTCAATAACGCCGCCTATTGATAAATACATTGCAGCAACAAAGCACAATATCCGAACTTCCCCAGCGTTCCAGAGTGGTTCAACCACAGGCAGAGGGGCATTTGAGGTTGGTGGGTCATACTTAAGCCTGTGCTCGTTTTAGTTGCATGCTGTGTCACCAGCGTGCACTACACCTCCAGAGAACCCCCTCTTTTCTTCTCTCATGGTGGCATACGGGCTTGCCCCGTTTAGCTTAAGAGATTTTGACAAGTCGCGATGCATGCAAGCGGAATCCTTGACCTATTTCTTAATGAGTGAACAGTACAAATGCATTCAGAGGGCTGTGTTTGCAATGCAAGCCATTCCACCGTCCCCCACCGCTCATGCACACAGACAGACTCTCGCACGCTTATGCCCTGCAGGATGGGCTCTTGTCGAGAAAGTTCATCTGCTTCCTCTATGCTAGTCTCATGTATTTGTGTGTATATTCAACGTTTGTTTGCCTTCATGCACTGAACTTGTATTCTCTTTTGCAGCGTTGCCACTCGGCTGTTTATCTAGGGCTCTCTACTGTCCAACTGTCACAACAAAAGACCGCTATCACTCATGACCCATCTTGCCTCATGATTCTTATCTCATCTTTCTTATAGCACATTTTAGGTGTACGTGTACATGCGTCAACAAAGTGTACCCAGATGTAGTGCTAATTACAATTGTCCTGTCACATTGACATTTAGAAGCAGGATGCAGATACAGGATACATAGAAAATGGTTCACTGGTCTACTAAACAGATATTGCCCAGCTTCTCTGTCTATCTCTGTACATCTTTTATCAGGATGTAAACAACTTGGTGAGATAATTTGCCTTCACCATTGGTGGATTATACATGGGGTTGATACGGTGACCTGACGTTCGGCTACCCGGTAATTAGGCCTGTGTTTTCTGCTGCAGCTAATTACCCTTGAACAGTTGGTGGACAGGCTCTCGCTTGGAAGGTACCAGTGTCCAGATTGGTCACAGAGAATTGAGGGTGTTGACGCATTTACTGCTCCAGAGTGTGGGCAAGAGAATCGGACGAGTTTATCAAGCCTAGGTGCTGGAGATTTTGAGAACACTGCCAGTTTTATGCAACATTTTATTAAGAATGGAAACGCATGTCCTCCTAAAGATCTGTTGCCTATGGCACTCTCCCTAAGCAAAAAGGGGCATTTTTACTTCAAAAGGATTCATCTTTGAGCCATTCCAAACCTGTATCACTCTGTTTCTGTGGGGACTAAAACGATGGGGACTCTTCACTTTCATTTAATGGCCAGTACAAGCACTGGGATATTACTCAGATATAACAGCTTTTGTTTACCACAGAATTGGAACAACATGAAGGTGAATAAATGATAATAGAATTTTCATTTTTGGGTGAACTATTCTTAAGGCGCCCATTTGTTTTTTGTTTAGTTTTTTTGCACTTTGATCATCTGAAATACTGGTATTGCTACTACTGTAGTAGCTTGTTTCGACTATCTGAAGTAGTGCTTTTGTATGAGCAATTCAAAACGCAGAAACAGAAATCAATTGCCTCCCATCTCTCCAATACAAGCTCAGACCCTCAGCTGCCTTTTAATGAGTGGGCCGATAATGCATGCTGTTTGGCAAGAGAATGTTTGAGGGTAACGGGGTGAGGGTGGTTTTATGGCAAGTTGCTATTATGTGAGATGCTTCGGTTTGGGACGGCTGTGGCGTTTGGGTTTTATCTGGTCTTTATGATAGAGTTTTGCCTCCTGAGACTTTGGCCAGAAAGAAACTACTTGAAAAAGGCAGAGAAAAGACTTTGTGTGTGTGGAGTGGGAGAGAGAGCGATCGAGAGAGCAAGACACATGTTGCCGTGTGCCTGGTCATAAGAGGCAAGAGTTCTCCAGTTAAACCCAGCACTCCCCTTCTCCTTCTCTCCCCCTGTAGCCACCGCCAGCTTGCGGAAAACAAAAGCTTTTGTTTAGATCTTCAATCCAGCAGATGGGAAGAAGGACAGTAAATGAAAACGGCAAAGGGAATGGAGCAAGTGGACCATGAGGGGGAGCATACAAACTCAGAGGCCGGTCCTTTGGGAAGAGTAACGGTCCCTGAAAAATGCTGTGGCGAAGTTCCTGCACTGTGCAGCCCTCTGTTACTTTTTCATCCCAAGCCATTGACTGAAAGCGTTAGTCAGAGCCTCCAGGCTCTCTTGGGCCCAGGCTGCTTTTATTAAGATGTTAATGGAATTGCCTTCATGACACACTTCTATAGGACAGCCATTCTTCAATGCCTCAATCTGTCTTCTGCGCGGAACACATTAGCAACTTGCGCACAACAGGTTCCTTGCGCATTCGAGGTCCGCTGTTTGTGGTACTACTCTAAGACTCTATAATTCTTCCGTGTATATAATCCATCCCGCCACATGCAAGCCGTATTTCACAGCATGCGAAGACCGCCCCATTTCAGCGATAACAGTAATAATCTATGGACTGTAGTGCTTCTGCTTCTTTGTCAGTGAATTGTAGGCTGATGGAATGGTAACATCAAATCAGTATGTTAAACCTTCAAAATGCTAATGCTGATTTTCTACACAGCATCTAAAAGGAGACGTGGTATGCTTACGCAAGCCTTTTGTGCCTTCCGCAAAACCGCTAATGATTTCCCTCCCTTAACCACAACCCCTCATGTTGTGTTTGCTAAACCCGTACTTGAGATTCCACCACAGACGTGCTAGACAAAAAGAATGATGTCCCAAACAAGTTGGGTTTTTTTATAATCCGTAATTTGTGTGTTATAGAATTTCATCCTATCAGTGTTGGAATAATTGCTTACTTGTCTTTTTTATTGGAATGGTCAGTTGCCGTGTAGTTAACATGCAGTGGATCCATTTGATTGGCAGTTGTCTGTTAACTGACAATGTAATAATAACAAAACAATTGGAACATTTTTTTATGTCCCTCAGAAGAAAGGTCATGGGCAGGTAGACAAGGGGTTACCCAAGGTTAATGTGCTGAGTGGATATGCACATTGCCCCTTGTTGACTGGAAGCTGTAGTCCTTGGTTTTGTCATTTACTCTGAAGTTGTCGTTTTCAGTGTTGCATTGACGTTCTTTCTAATTCTCTTTTTTTTCTGCTTGATTCAAGAGCGTGCACATTCAAATCACACCTTTTCCAGCCTCTCAGTGGTGCACTGGTGGGAATAATTCCTTTGTTGTGGGAATATAATTGCTTTTAACCTTCTTTTACCTGTCTGGGATTTTTGGCTGCGGGCTTATGCACATACTCTGACGTGTACCCACCTGCATCCACGCTGTCTGCTTTGTTACAATTCTCAAGTCAGCCATGGCCTTATCAGGAGAGATAGCTCCTCTTTCCTGTCAGGAGGCAGACGCTTTAACACATCCTCTCCGCCTCAGCTGGGAAAAGAGCTCCGATAAGCCTCCCAAATTCATTCCTGAGCCTGATAGCAAACAGGGCTCCTCGGAAAGAGAGAGAGAGAGAGACAGAGGCAGGAGAGAAGGGAACTCAAGAAGATAAACACTTTCCACAGCACAGAGCAAAACAAACTGAAAGTGATGATGAAAGTTGATGAAACTCTCAACTTCCAAAGTTAAAAATATGACACATGCCATCTTTGTGTACCCATGATCATAACTGGTTTGTGCAAGCACATTCACAGAAGGCCCGGCTGGTGCCAGGAGTATTGGACACGCTCCTTTGAAAACAAGAAGTATCCATACTTAGAACGAGAACAGAGGGTCATACCGAAGGAGCGACTCAGAGTGGGAAAAGTATTCTGGACTGAGAACTTCTCCCTTATGCTCAGCATTCTGTTTGAAATCTTTTACTTGGGTAGCAATAACAGCCACAGTGAATTCAAAGGTTCCTCGAGTTCTTGCATGTTATTTGAAATGCCTACTTCACATAAAGAAACATTGATAAGGCCCACACAGAACGCACTGTGGGTTTCCACAGAATTGGAATTTGGAACACCCATTATTGGCAGTTTTCCATTAGTTCCTCAATGTTTTGGTGTTCCTTTTTATCTTTATTTTGGATATTTGATGGATGCTTAAGGGTTACCTTTATATAGAAGCTATCTTGTTGTTTGATAGCTTGTACTTCAAAGGCGATAGTCACAATGAAACTGGAAAATATCGAGTCCTTTCAAAACATCAAGGTCACTGGGTGCACTAGCAATTGATTAGACCACAAATCTGACCTTTGGGGGAAGCGTGATTGTTTGAGCATGTGCAAATCTGTCCGGAATCATGATAACAATGAATAATCACTGTTTTCCTTTCTCATTTTGTCAGCTCTCCTATTAAATGAATCAATTGTTTGTGTGTTGCGCATTTTGTAGCAATGTTTTCTATGAGTCTTTTTGGCTTGCTAACGTACAACATGTCATAGTGTGATTCCTGCCATGTCAAACAATAACAACGTTTCAGATTTCCATGTTTGAGGCAGCACAATTACGAACGTAAGTGCTTGTCTTTTGAATTACACTACAGGAAATAAATAATCAAATGTTGACATCATGTATAATTCACAGATCAACAGCAATGTAGGTCAACCACGCTTCTTTTCTTGAGCATTTAAGGGAAGCGACTGTCGAATTAGGGTATCTAAGACAATTATCCCAAGTGTGACAGTACAGAGAGTCTCAACAGAGGACGGCAGATCCCTGTGTTGTCCGCCGAGATGCTGATTAAATATGACTTCACTGGAGCTACTGCTTGCCGATGGGGGTTGGGGAGGGATGGGGTGAGAGAGAGAGAAAGAGAGAGCGAGAGGGAGGTATATCTGAAGGGGGGTTTGGGTAGGTTCTCTGCTGTGAATGAATAGCGGCTCAAGTCTGCATCTGTAGCAGTTTAGGATTATGGGTTAATGCTGTTTAATGCCTGCCACACAAGAAGTGAAAGCGTGGAATCTGTGACACTCTGTCACTGTGATGTAATGGTGTCAGCTGGGTGTTTACTCAGTGCCGTGCTCTTGCACTGATCTGAGTCCAGCTGTTACAAATGGTTCATATCAGGACTTGTGTAAGCTCAGCAGATCACAGGTTATCGAGCTGTTGGCTATTTCCTGGGGCTTTCCTCAACTTTGAAGTCTGCATGAACCAAAATGGACGCCATTTAAAATACACTTTCCTGATCTAATTGTTTACTAATTGGTGCTCTGCATCTTTTTAATAATAAATTATAATAAAGATGCATTAATATATTTAAAGGTGCCTTTCACAGCACTGAAGGACACCATACAAATCAGAAATAAAACTACTACATTAGTTAAAAAAGCAAAAAACAGACAAAAACAATACAATAAAAGACATAAAATCATATAAAAGTCACGCGACAGGATATGTATATGGAGAAGATCCAGAAGATACGGAGGTGCCAAGTTGTTGTGTGCTTTATAGGTTAAAAGTAATATTTTAAAATTTACACGGAATTTAACAGGGAGCCAGTGCAAATTTTGTAAGGCAGGAGTGATATATAGAGGATTGGAAGTTTTGGATATAACCCGAGCAGCAGCATTTTGTACCAACTGTAATTTATGGAGTGCTTTTGAAGGAAGCCCGTAAAATAAGGCATTGCAGTTCTTGATGTTGCAAGAGCATTCATGAGAGTAGCCGTACTCTTCTTTGAAAGGATAGGATGTAAACGATTGATATTCCTAATATGAAAGGGTGCCGAACGGGTAACGCTATTAATATGAGCTTCAAAAGAAAAAGTTTGATCAAAAATGACTCCCAAACTTTTAACCTGGTTGGACAATGGAACATTAAAATTATCACTTAAAACAGAAGAAATATTTGGCTTACCTAATGTAGTTTTTGGACCAACAAGAAGAATTTCTGTTTTACTATTATTCAGTTTGAGAAAATGTCTTGAAAACCAAACTTTTAATTCTTCAAGGCACTTAACAAGAGCAGAAGGGAGAAACGATAAAGAAGGTTTAGAGGATAGATAAAGTTTGGGTGTCATCTGCATAACAATGAAATTGTATGCCATGTTTCCTAAAGATGTTTCCTACTGGAAGAAGATAAATGAGAAACAAAAGAGGTCCCAAAACAGAGCCCTGTGGAACATCAGTGACAACTGGAGTAGTGGTTGATGGAAACTGTTTTAAATTGTACAAATTGTTTGCGGTCTGTAAAATACGTAGGAACAAAACCAAGAAAGGGCTGTACCATTAGTTTCAATAGATTCCAATCTGTTTAATAGTATGGTGTGTGAGAAGGTATAAAATGCTGCGCTAAGATCAAGAAGTATAAGAATTGATAAAAGTCGAGAATCAACAGCTAGTAATAAATAATTTAATATCTTTACAAGTGCGGTCTCAACACTATGCTGAGAACGAAACCCAGATTGGAACTGTTTAAATAAACTATTCCTGGAAAGATGACCACAAAGCTGGGAAGCAACAATCTTTTCAAGAATTTTAGACAAAAACTGCAAATTGGAAATAGGATGATAATTGTTCAAAATTACTTAAGTCAAGCCCTGCTTTCTTAAGAATAAGTGTTATTACTGTAGTTTTAAAACCAGTAGGAACAATACCAGAAGGAAGTGAAGCATGCATAATGTCTGTAATTACAGAAGAGAGGAAAGGTAAGCAAACTTTAATCAAGTGAATTGGGTCCAGATGACATGTGACAGATTTAGATTTTTGTGCAATATAACATACTTCTTCTACAGGTGGTAGTTTAAATGTAGAAACACCAGATAAAAGTAACATTTGACCAGGGGAAGTGTTACAATCAGAGTTAAGTGGAACCATTTGCTGATGCATTAATAAAATTTTCTTATTAACAGTTCCCGATAAATAAAACCAAATCCTGTACTTTTTTTACGCATTGGGTTCCCTGTTGCATTGTACTGTATACTATATGTCATTTTGTATGCATCGATCACACATAATGAGTTGAGTGCCATTTCATGTTGATTTTGTGGTTGTTAAGATGTTTCTATGACATCAAACCGTTGGTAGGTTGTTCTGTGTGTTCATTTTACATTTAGAAATCATATTTTTACCAGGGCACGCAACCCTGTTGGTCATCTAGTGAGGAATCATTTTCCATGAACGTTTCAGATAAAACAGCCTGATGATATCTGAAAACATACAAACTTTGCAGAAACATTCTCATTACCACAAGCGTTTTAGAGGCGTTTAGGTTGAATAGTTTAGTGAGTTTTTGGCAGTAACCCGAGGCATCTTAACTGCTTGCGAACACATTCGAGATGAAGTTTGTAACCTTTAGCTGAGTCGAAGATGGCGCTCATTGCCACGGGCAAGGGTTCAGAGGTGAACTGAGCTCAACCACCCACCTCGTATGCTCATTGCATTGGTCCCACATCAACTGTTTTGGAAATACTCCAGTTATGTAACGGACTCGAAAAAGGCAGAGCTGCTGTTCCTGGAGGCGATAAATATTTCATTATCTCTGCCTGTCATTATTATGCATCAGAATGAATCTGTCAATTAAAGGCTTTGTTGAAGAATTTTGTCAAAAGCAAGCATGCTACAAAACAGTACCGTTTGAAAGAACCCGAATTAAAAATTAATGCGCTTTATATTGTTTGTTTGTTTACTCATTTAGTTTCTGCCTGACAATTAACAGCTTGTAGCAGACAGCTTTCCACCCCTCCTAAACACCGTCCCTCCTTCGTTCCTCTGTTCCTCCTTTTGTTTGCTCAGTGGGGTGGAGGAAAGAAGTGTTTGTGGCTGTAAGCAAGCATATGTGTGCATGCGTATGTGTTGATGGGTGGAGTTGAGCGTGGATGTTGGTGCTGCGGTGTCGATACATCTATGCCCTCTTCTGTCAAGCTTTATCTGGCTTGTTGCATCGCCTAACGATCTTTGCAGGACTTTGGCAGATGCCCAGCGTGTCTGCTTTAATGACCAGAGACACACACACCTGTCCTTCTTAGAATGAATCGCAGGTCTCTGATTGTCTTTCTATTGATGTTGGATCAGTAAAACAAAGCCCAAGGTGTCTAAGTGTGCGGCCGTAGCTGAGTTCTTCTTGTGAATTCGTACTTCTGTCTAGCCATCTGGCCTTAGGCTTTCCACACCAAGTCAATACGCTTCAAATCATGTGGCTACTCTGCTTTGCTCTCTCCCAGAACAAAAGATCTTCACCTAGATAGGAGGATCCTTGCAGAAACACCTTGGGATACGGCATAACTCCGTCCAAAGACCTCATCAGTTTATGTTGACCTGCTATCGGCCTCAATCTCCTTGATGTACCAACGGTGGTTAAAGTGAATCTAGTGGTGACTACAGATCATGTTTGTGTCCCTCATTGCTGTTGCATTCTGTGATAAGTTGATGAATTAAATAAATGTAGTAAGATCGGCGGTGATGTACGCCGCCCAACATACTGCGGGTCACAGTCAATAAATCCCCCTAAAAGTTTTTGTGCACTTTCTTTTGCAGAGTGGGAGATCTTCCTACAGTATGAGTGAGTGCTTTATTGTGAGGTCTTTGTGTCTCATTTTGAATGTAGGATGTAAATTACTGTGAGGCAACAATGTGGATTAAATACTACTACTTACCTAATTTGTATGTGTTTTTTTTTTTTTTTTAGGTTTTGCCATCACATAAATGAATTCATTTTAAAATATAAGCCATCATATAAGCCATCTTTACTATTGTGTCATCTTTACTATTCAGCAAGTCATCTAATCCCAGTTACTCCAAAGGAATTGTCCCTGTAAGAAAGTCTTGGTGCGGTTTATAATGACGAAAGTTGTGCAAATTCCCCAACACTTTTCACAAGGTAATAAATGGTAGTTACAGTAGCTGGGCTCTGGTTACTTTCTGTGTTTTTTAAAAGGCAGTGGTTACTCTATGACTGACAGTATCCGTTGGCGGTACAAAATACGACTTGAATTGGGAAACAAGAAAGAAGGAATGTGAATAAGACCTCTCTGATTGTTCCTGTGAAAGGGAGTCAGACGGGAAGAGGAAGGGAGCAAAAAGGAAATGGGCATTATATTAGTCGTGTTCAGGGGAAGTTTGACGGACGGGGCACGGCATTGGCGTGACCGTTCTCACAGGACGGAAGAAGTGGCTTACTGTTTCACATGCCGGTCACCGAGGATGACTGGCACTCTGCCATGCTAAGGTCAAGCAAGATAAGTCACCCTCTCTGGAGAGACGCCCAGCTAGATATTCAAGTATTTTCTTGCACTAAAAATCCTTTCAGATTCTCCACCCAAATTATTTCTGTCAACACCTGGTATAAAAAGCAAGGATCAGCAATTTTGCTTCCTCCCCGCCCTAATGTAGCTTGATGTTAACGTTCACATTTTTGAATTCATTGCTCATGCTCTAACATTGACCTGTTTTGTTTTGCCTGATTTACTTTCAAACATCATGCACTTTTAACCTCCACCCTCTACTTCACATGCTGCTATGTTTTTTGCGTTTGCTAATGACCCACAAATCAGTAAGCCTCTTGTCTCCATGAAGTAACTTGATAAATCCTGGTTATATGTATTAGCTGTCCACTGACGCACATAGCCTGCAACAGTGAAGGTTTCAAGGAAGAAGTCATTCAGAATGTCCATTTGGAATTGAGTTGAGAATGCCAATTAGAAAAGCAAACATGATATAGGTTTCATTTAAGTGAGTGAAATACACATTTTTTTTTTTTACTTATTTTTTAATAAGAAGATAGTCTTTGAATATTGGCTTTGACAAAGTCAAGAAGTTACAGATAGATGGAAGGATTGATAGATAGATATGTGGATGGATGGATGGATGGATGAAGAGAGAGAGGGGTATGATAGACGGATGGAAGAATGGATGGATGACAGAGAAAGAAACTGATGGATGGATAGAGAGAGAGTAAGAAAAAGATGAATGCATGAATATGTGGAAGGGTAGAGAGATATGGATGAATGGATAGATGGATGAAGGGAAATAGGGGTATGATATATGGATGGAGGGATGGGCGGACGGACAAAAAATTGGATGGATGGATAGATAAAGAGAGAGAGAGAGAGAGAGAGATTAATGCATGCATATATTAATGGATGGATACATGGATGAAGAGAGAGAAGGGTATGATGGATGGATGGACAGAGAAAGAAATGGATGGATGGATGGATGGACAGAGAGAGTGAGAAAAAAGATGAATGCATGAATATGTGAAAGGGTAGAGAGATATGGGTGAATATTTGGATGGATGGGTGGATGGATAGAAAAATGGATGAATTGAAAGAGAGGGAGTGAGAAAGATAGGTGAATAGGTAAAGAGATATGAATATATAGCCTAGATGGATTGATTGAGAGAGAAAGATGAATGAACGGATGGACAACAAGCTTTTATGGACCAGTGTGAAAGAGCATTTAATTCCCCAGAATGCATTGCCATTCAGTAAATTCTTTTTCCTGTCATTCCAGTTCATCTTCAACTTCAGCTATGTAAATCAGTCTGCAGTATCTCTGTTTGAACTCGGTGTGATTGGCAGGGATGGCACATCATAAATCATTACATATTTCCAAAAGTTTCTGGTCCCATTTAGTGTCAGATCCTTCTCTATTTCCATCTCTTTCTGTATTTCTCTCTCTCTCACTCTATTTCTCTCTTATTTCCTCAAATAGCTTTGGGTTCAGCCGCTCCCTCTTGCCCAGCTGAAACAGATGCTGATTTGAATCATCATTCACACACAGATTAGTCTTTGATCAAACTTAATGCCCAAGGAGCGTCTGTTGCATTTGAGAGGAGAAAAAACCCCACTCTTTCATCTGTTCCGAATCGACTCTGGGAGGGAAAGAGTCAGAGGCGCAGATGAGTGAAAGAAGCGTTTTAGATGGCTGTAGCCATTCAGGTTTGAGACCATGACCAATGCGGATTGTCCAGAAACGGTGCCTGAACTCCTTACAAGCAGCATGACCCTGAGGCTCACACCTCAATGCTAGTCCCAAAGGATCTGGTTGTGTTGCATATGGTCTACTTAGTCAGTAGTATAATTCTATTACTATTCTGTTCACATGTGGGGCTGGGTCTAGTAAGTCCCTGCTCGGAATTTCAATGCCTGCTCTTCTGATGTATGCCTGTGTATGACCATGTGATGCTGCCAGTATATATGTTTCATTAACATATGTTCATTCATGTAGAGCTATGGTGGGGTTATTCCTTGAACAAAATAGGAAAAGATAAAATATTTTTTTTTCTCTTCTTAGCTTTAGTTTAGTTTTAAGTTCTTCATACTATCCTAATTTGTTTATTTAAATAATTGCTTAATATTTTAGGTTCTATAAACTGCCTAAAATACTTAATCTATTGTTTATATATATATATATATATTTATTTAATATCCTTATCATTTAAATACTTGTACATTTATACATTAAAATACATTTATTTATTCAATTGTTTCAATTCAATTTATTTATATTTATACATTTAACCATTTAGCTAGTTTATTAAACCTTTATTTTGCTATTTTAGATTTGCAGAAGTTTGTGTATCACATAGCTAGTATCAAGTTTTATTGGATCTGATTGAACACTTTATTGTTTTTATTGATTTTTTTTTACAAAGTTATAGAATATAGTTTTTAATAAGTTTATAATAAACCAGCAAAAACTTAAGCTCACATTCAGTTTATTATTTAAATAGTTTTAATGAAGATATTTAGTTTACATTCAGTTGAAGTTTTTGCAGTTATGTTCAATTAATATAATGTACAGTTTTTGTTTTATGTGTTTGTTTTCAATAGTATAACCAGGTGGTACTATGTGGTGATAAAAGCACCCTTTAAATGATTAAATGTAAAAGTACAGTTCAATAGCATTCATGTAATTCCCTTTCAGTCAGTCACTATGATGTTACGTCATTGACTGACATCATGGGGACCCCGCCTGGGAGAGAAAAAGCCAAAGAGAATTGGCCAGTGGTTTTTGCATGCCTAGCCACTCCCCCATACATACAGGTATATATGATGGCAGCAAACCAACATTAGCTTTCTGCTTCAGAGCCGATTTCTCACAAAGTTGTAGAAGAAAAGAAGTATCATCCTCTGGGATGTCTTTTCGACTGTATGCTTCTGAAATTTCAGAAGTTTCCTCACCTCTGACGACGACCATGATCACTGTCTCACTTGTCTGGGCTTCAGTCATGCTGAGACAGCTTTCGCGGATGGATC
>JAUMHQ010000089.1:13271274-13282512 GCA_032361165.1 Enteromius paludinosus | reverse complement strand
AGCTACATACCTTCTATGTACATATCAGAGAACAATTTCAAATATTCTCTCAATGCATTCTATGGCACCTTTAAAGACTTTTAAAGTCAACATGATTCCATTTTTTATTATTTAACAAGATACTTATCATATTTACACACCAACAGCGAACTTAATTAATGTGCAGAGTGATGCAATCCACGTCAATTGTGTAATGTGTTTTCCGCAAATGCATGATATATGCCTCAATCACATCTTCCATGCAAAAACTACTTTTATCCAAAATGAATGGATTTCAAGTGTCCGTTGCTTTTTTGTTATTTATCTTTTAAAATAAACAAATACATGTTATTTATGTTATTATATTATATTTTATTTTTGATTGTTTTGTTCTTTTTTGTTATGTGTTCATTTTTATTTCAGTTTGTTGTGTTTTATGTAGTTAGTTTTGTTTTGAAAACTTTTGTAACTTCATAATAGCTTATAACATGCACCAACAAGTCCCTCATAATAAAACCAAAATGCCTATTTAGAAAATAAATAGGCTTTATTTTGATTCCATGATTACTTTTAGAGTAGAAGTAAATAAATATATTTGCTGTTTGTTGTTTGCAATTAAAGTCTTGTTTTTTCCAATACCGGCCAATAGTTTCAAGGAAGAAGAGCACAAAAGTGCAAGAGTAGGCGAGAGAAGACCAACAGGAAGCCATGTGGTCAGTGAGAGTGTAATCTGTCCCTACTTCACACTGTGTCATTTCCCTATGGGAGAATGGATGCGCTCGGCAGTGGGAGCTGGCACAGAGAGTGAAGCAGCCATTACTGGCGCAGCCGGAGCTCCCGCAGAGACAAAAGAAATTATAAATATCACTACACTGCCACGACACCCTGCTCTCACAAAGCCTCTCATTATCACCACCAGAGAATGTCAGGGAAGAAATAAAGACTAATGGACTAACCTCTCCTACTAATCGTTTTTTAGACGCACTCCCACAAAGTGCTGCTTCCCTCAAGGAAAATTAGACTTTCTATTTTTAACCTGCTAAAAAAATGGCAACAGAGATAAGACTCTTCGCTGCCAAAGTGATCGGCCTTTTCAAATGCAGCAACTTTTCTTTTTCCTTGCTGCTTGATTTTGTCGGCTTAAATAACTTTCATTTCTGTGCCGGTATGACTATTGGTATTTATTTAACCATTTAGATTACATGCTCAAAGATTAGTCGTTATTAGAAATGATGGATTAATCCCAGGCATGAAATTCCAAAGTGTCATTTTTTTTCTATTGCACAACAATTAATAGGATTTTCCGGCATAACAGGATTGTGGTTTAGGTTCTTTATCTGAACCAGTACAATGGCTGTAAATATGAATTTAAAAGATCAAACAACTTTGGTTCCATTGTTAAGTAGCTTATAAAAGGAGGGAAAATATGTCACGGCACACAAGGCGGCGGGAGGGGGTTCGCTTTGCACTCGTATCCATAGTTTGAGCCCTTGAGCCGGGCTCTCTATACAGAGATCAGCCCTCAGAGCTTAAAATTACCTTTCTGTCCATTGAAACGGTTCGCCAGTGCTTTGAATTGTGGGTAGAGTCCGCAATGAATCACTACATAGCATTACTCTTTCATCCCTAAACCAATTCTAATGTCCCTATGCCAACGCTAATATAAAGTATAGCATCTACTTCCAGAGATTAGAAAGCTACCGCAATGTCCCTGGCAGGAATCTGATCATTATATTAGCACATACTGTATAGATGAGAGAACTGCACAGAGTTAGTCAAGGCCGCTGTGTGTTTATACAGCACTAACATGTGGTTTGTTTTGCCTTAGTGTTCATTAAGGAAAACAACAGTTTTCCTGTACAGTAATCACAGCCTCAGCGCTGACTGGAATGCAGCGGTTTTCCTGTTCGTTCAGTCTGTACGCTCACATTTAGCCTCGCATTCAAATCCAAGGCCGTGCATTCGGATATAACGCACTAGAAAATTCCATGACCCCCTTTTTTGGAGCTTTATCCAGTCGGATACCGCAGTGTAAAAGATACCAGTGTGGCCTGAACACATTTCAGCAGAGGAATCTTTTAGAAGCATAGCCTCGAATTCGCCATGGTTCATGAGAGATTAGTGGTGCTAAATTTGGATCCCATCTGAACAGCATTGTATCCCGGAGGTCAGTTTAATGTAAATGTGATGAGAGGATTATAACCCAGGGATGGATTTTCACATGATAAAATGACACTCTGTGGAACCATGTGCTGATGCTTAGTCAGATGGAACTGGAATAACAGTCAGGGGCTCTGTGGAGTACTAGTGATGGGTTCTTCACTAGGAATCAAGTGTTTTAAATCCAAATTGTACCTGGGGTAAAGTATATTAGATTTCCACATCATAGTAAGCCCTGTGCTGTATTGGGGGGCAAAATCTTTCAAATATATCCAAAAAATTATATATAGTAATTATTATTGCATTTAATGCAATTTTTTGTTTTGTTTTTTAATATTCTAATTAAATTATTTAAATAGTATTCCCTAGAGTGCACTAACTGTTTTTTTATAGGACTTGGTAATGCAGGTGCAACTCTGCTGCAAATCAAACCAGACACAGAGGCAGGATTAGAATAAAAGGCTCAGTCTCTTGAGGTTGTGAGGTCATAATGGATATGCTAATGAGGCAACTGTTACCTTTGCATTGGTGCACTGTACTGTTGTGAATCACTGTCATGGTGAAATACAGCTTTTGCCAAAATGCCTGTGCTGTTGTCCCCACAATACAGATGCCTGTTCTGACAAACCTGCCTAAATCGGACCATTATCACTATAGACTCTGTGTGACGAACCCATGATTCACAGGTGCAAACATTGACATGGTAATCTCTTCCGAGAGCCAAGTGTAAAGGACTGACTTCAAACAATAATAGGAAGCTAAGAGGCGAATCAGTCTCATCTATTCAATTCTTTGGCCAGGCTGCATAATAAGCAGAGTCCTGTCAGGCGTTGCAGAAAAGAGGGGGAAAAAAACACAAAGCATGATAAAAAAAGCCCCTATTGCTTCTGTTCCTGACAGCGCTGCTGCTAAACTTTGAACAGTCGTTATTTACACCATTCGGTCCCCTCTTCAGTGCAGCTGTCGCTACGACATAAAAAGAGAGAAGCGCACTTGCTCTGAGCCAGCAGTCAGCAGGGAGCAAGGGGGAAAGGGGGCTAGGGAAATGAAAGAAAATAGAGGGGTGGTGGTAGTTAAGCACTCAAAATCACACAGGATAAAACCAGTGATGGTTTACAGTTGAAGAGAATGGGTGATTGTGAAGGTGAGGCCAAAAAGCCAGAAGGCTGTAGAAAGTTGCTTGCTCTGCAGATACCAGATAACACCTCCAGGGGAATGTGCTTTGCACCTCCAGCATGTGCGAAGTCACACAAAAGAGCAGCGTGAAGGACAGAACAACTCCATGCTAATTCACTGCACCTCAGAACTGAGCAAGGAGGACAGCTAAGCTAGGATATTAGCACTCTGTTATATGCAAGCGAAGTACTGTTTGTAATTCTGGACGTGTTGTTTAACTTTGATCACTTTGTTCCTTTAGCCTCTACATGCAAGTCACGAAGCGGCAAACAATAGCTTCTATATCTTGACATGTTGGAGCACACTAGCAAAACCCTGTTCACTTAAACTCATCACCATGTTTCGGCTAATTACAATTGTTGGACTGCTTCGCTTAATCATATGTGATTCTCTGATGTGCAGGCGTTGTTAGCTCTCTTGGACCACCTAGCACTGATAATGCATGTAAATCAAACGGAGGGAAAAAAATAGGAGCAGAAATATGGTGAATGTGTTCGGACAGTGTAGATTGTATATCTCTAATGGCTGCCTTATTCGTTTAGGGATGATTGCTCTGGTGCCAATGATTATTCCCTCCAGGACTTAATGGTGTCAAAGGGATACAAAAAAGGAAAGAGAGAAAAACAGACGAACAGAATTGGAAAGCATAATTAATGGATTCAGATCCTGTTAAACAGCCCCCTTACAGAGCAGATAGTAAAAGCAGGGTGCATGGAACCGGCACCCAATTTGTTCACACTTTGTTGTAGTAATAAGATCCAGGCCTCCCTCATGCAGTGGATTGGATAATTAACTCCCTGGGATAAATGCAGAAGAAAGGGGGGGCCCCTCTTTTGATTTATCATATGGGGAGATGGAGCTATGCGAACTGCTATTACAAAAATTGCTTTTTTTTCTCCAATGTATTTCTCTCACTGACAAACTAGGTTGGAAAATGTAGATAATAAGGAAGCAAATGTCAAGAAACGAGAGGGTGGTGTTAATATTTGTCATAAAGGAAAGCTCTTAAGCGCAGTTTACTTGACATAAATGCATTACTGAGAATATGAAATGGTTCTGCAGCTAAAAGAAGAATACTTCTAAAACGATTTGTCAGACCTATTCAGACATGCTTTTGCAACAGTTCCTTTTTTTTGATGTTAGATCTTGTAGTTGACCAAACAGGCACTACTCTAGAGACCTCTGACTGAATGCCGTTCTTAGAAACTGCTGTCTCAGAGATCCAGCAAACAGCGTGACTCGGGTCATGCTAATTTCCATTGCTACGATGTGCTTCACCTTCCTGCTTTGTGTAATCCTGCTCAACAACTCCTTTGGAATGTGAAGATAAACCTTTCCTCCCATTGTCCCTTAGAGAAGCCGCCCCCTCTTGGGTTAGTAGACACATTCCTTCAAAGGAGGGCCTTGGTTTAGGGAATGAGGTGCAATTTCCATTGTCTGTTTCCTTTTGCAAGTCTAGATGTTCTGGTGCTGATTTATGTACTCATTACTCTTGCTCTTCTCTCTTTCAGAAACATGTGAAGACCCTGGTGAGGTGCTGGACCATAGAGTTAGCCTTTAGACTACGAGGACGAAGGTTAAGCCTTCTGGTACTACTTTAAACTCTTCATTTTCTAACCTGTCGGGTCCCTCGGACCATGGAGGGACAGCAGGATTCAAAGAGGACTTTGAAACAAAGCCCTGGATATGGTTCCAAATGGTACTTTACATGCTGGTTGTTAGTCTTAATCTTGCCTGTAGTGTCCTGTGAACAGTCCTTTACAACGTTTCACCCTGAGCGACGAGAATGGGCCTTCAACCATATGACAGTTCACAAGACAACAGGAGCACTCTACATTGGTGCTGTCAACCGCGTCTACAAGTTGTCAGGCAACCTGACACTCCTAGTATCCCATGATACTGGTCCAGAAGATGACAACAAGGCCTGCTACCCTCCACTTATTGTTCAGCCTTGCTCCGAACCTCTGGTTTCTACCAACAACATCAACAAGCTCTTGCTCATCGACTACTCTCAGAACCGACTGCTTGCCTGTGGAAGCCTCTATCAAGGTGTCTGCAAACTGCTACGACTGGACGACCTCTTCATCCTGGTGGAGCCCTCTCATAAAAAGGAACACTACCTCTCCAGTGTCAACCAGACGGGCACCATGTATGGAGTCATCGTCCCCTCACAGGGCAAGGATGGGACCCTCTTCATTGGTACAGCTGTGGATGGGAAGCAAGACTACTTTCCAACCATCTCAAGCCGGAAGCTTCCTCGTGACCCGGAGTCTTCAGCTATGCTGGACTACGAGCTACACACTGACTTTGTTTCATCACTCATCAAGATTCCCTCTGACACCTTGGCGTTGGTCTCTCATTTCGACATCTACTATATCTATGGTTTTGCCAGTGGCAATTTCGTCTACTTCCTGACAGTGCAACCGGAGACGCCTGAGAACAGCATGTCTTCCAGCGGGCCCTCAAATGACCTGTTTTATACCTCTCGAATCGTCCGACTCTGCAAAGATGACCACAAATTCCACTCCTATGTGTCATTGCCTATCGGCTGTGTCAGGAACAGAATTGAGTACCGCCTTCTACAAGCAGCCTACCTGGGCAAACCTGGACGAGTGCTTGCGGCATCACTCAACATCAGCGCTCAAGATGATGTGTTATTTGCTGTCTTTTCCAAAGGTCAAAAACAGTACCACCATCCACCTGATGACTCGGCCCTCTGCGTCTTCAGCATCCGGGACATCAATGCTCGTATAAAGGAGCGTATGCAGTCCTGCTATCAGGGAGAGGGGAACTTGGAGCTCAACTGGCTGTTGGGAAAGGATGTGCCTTGTACTAAAGCGGTAAGAAACCTTTTTTTTTTATTACTAGCTACAGCAGCTAGCGTATTAGCTTGTTAAACCAGCTTTAAATGTGAATCATTGTTAGATGTAGTATCTGTAACACTAATCATGGAAGCTCTTTCTTTTGTACTACTTTAATTGAGCTTGTTGTGTGCATGGCTTATTTAAGAGCTTTATTACGAGTTCTCTGCCTTTGAATGCTGTTCTCTTGGCGCAATATACTTTTTTGCCCTCTAAGAAACTGACAGTTCCCATGAATGCTTCTGCTCAGTAGAAAACCTCAGTAGATCAAAACAGTCAGATAGGGAATTGTTACTAATTTTATGTTTTCTTTGGAATGAGGATAGCATCTGCATCGTAATGTTTATGTTGCTGGTTGGTGTTCTTGCATATCCATATTTCATTCTTAAGAGTGTAACAGGATACTATCTAAGCAATCCTGTTGACCCTGGAAACCTACAGGATTGAATGTCAAGACATGGCTAGAGTTAGTCAAAGCATGATAGCACACCCCAACAAAAATGTGCTGAAATGCTCTAAAACCAGATTAATTGTTATCAATTTTGAAAATATATGTAGTTTTAAACATCCATAAATTCTTCCAAAAAATAGGTTGTGACATGAAATTACAGTTTTTGCTGTATAACAGGGGCTGTAAACAAACAGAATTAAAGGCACTTAATGCTCTGTTTATTTACAGGTTACCACACTGACTAGTGGTGTGTTGATGCTAATATAAATATATATTTGAATGTGTATGTTTTCTATGGCTATCTGTGTTCGTTTTGCATCTGTGTGCATGACGTTTAAGAGAAAGTCTTAATGACAATGACTATTGCTACATGGTTTTCTCCAGGGCTTCCTTTATTAGCTTCAGTAAATTCGCTATTAGCATGATGTCAGAGGTGATTGTCACTTTGAGGGAAGCATTATTGAGTGTCTGAGCAGGGTGGTCTTCTTAGTAGCAGACTCCACTCTGGCCCCATTAAGGACCCTAGAGGATCCCCTATCTGACCCCAGGGGGGCCGTCAGTGGCTTATGATGTCAGCCAGCCCTCCTCCATGTTTTTCTAGGCCTCATTAAAAACACTGCACTAGAAACCTCCTGCGTCTTCTCTCCTGGTACTAAAGGAATGTCAGGATTGACCGAGGAGGAGGTCTTATATTTAAAAACATGAAGATAAATGTTGTTTAAAAGCTCGATGCCCTTCAGTAAATCTACGGTATTTTGCAGGTAGATTTTATCGTGTAGTACGTGAGCCTACACAAATCGCCACAACTCACAACCCTCTTGCTGCCACAAAGTTTTTTTACTCCCTTTTCATGACCAGTAGGAGTATGAAAATATTTTTACAGTGAAATAATCCTCCTTAGACTTTTTCGTTTGCTACTCAGGCTCATTTTACCTAAAAAATACTGCTAGAAATCCCCTACCGTGATGTTTTTGTTTAATTTCCTGTCAGTTATTTTAGGCTACTCTTGATCACTGGAAACATGGCCTCTGTGCAGACTTCAGTCTAGTTCCTTCGGCTCCAGTGTCTCTGCTGAATTACAGAAAAAGTGAAACTTAGACACACACAGGGTGATAGAAGGAGGAAGAGAAGTCATAAGCTGAGAAGGCCGAATGAAAGATTTATCACAGAGCCCAGCTTGCAACTGTCTTCTCGTCCAGCCAACCCGCTCGCTGCTTCACATCCAGCCCTTTGATGCTATTCACTCATTCAGCCGGTGTTACATTTCATCAGGCTGCCTGATCAAGCCTATCACAGTGCCAGTTTCAACAGTGATCTAAGGAGGACATTCTATTGATCAGGTGGCTTTCAAAGGGACGACCCTTGAGCTGATTTGTGTATGGGACAATAACCCCCTACCTGAAACGGTAATCATGGGTAATGAGTTTCAGTGATAAGCATAAGGATTGCTGTTTGAATATCAAATAAGGTCAAAATTAGGTAAAACAAAGGTTTGTGTATGTGTTTTGTTGTGTTTTTTGCCTTTTTTGTGTGTGTGTGTTTTGTGTTACTATGTTTTGCTTTGGTTAGGGTTTTTTCTTTTTTGGTTTCATTTGTCTGTTTGCTTTTTGTTTTTGTTTTTTTTGGCATATTTTTACATGTTCCAATTACTGTTTTCCCTCTGTAAACAATATTTATGGAATGTGATAATTGATAAAAAAGAATCACATTTATCATATTTTTTGGATATAAAATTTTATGCATGTAAAAACTAGCTCAAATCAAACTGATATATTTAAAGTAGCAACATGTATGATGCCATCTTTCATTTCAGTTTTCATTTGTGATTGATGCTGTTGAAATGTAAGACTGGTAAACAATCTTTACAATTTTGGACTCACCCAATTGAAGCATATACTGTATACATTAAAATGAATCATTTTCTCTATATTAGCATAATACTTGCAAGACTAGAACAGAGCTGCCCCAGGGCATTACCAAGATGAATGCCAAGTGGACTGACTTAAAAAGCAACAAACATTGAAATAATGTAGTCAAAGGCCAACTGTTTTTGAGGAACAGATCTGAAAATCTCTAAGGCAGTTATTTTTGGACTGGAAAATAAAAGAAAACGCTATGAAGAGGGTCTGGAACGAGATCTGCCGAGTTCAAGGCATTTACATCCCTGCTTTATTGCCGTCCCCCAGCTTGTGAAGGGCTGGAAGGCAGTTAAGATTTTATAGCGTGAGCCTGTAGTCGAGCAGGATGATATTAAAGGGCTGCGGAGTGTTGGGGACGAGCAGTGCTGCGTTCAGCATCATGACCGAGTGCACAGTATCCATCCCTCTTACTCTACATGGCACTTTGAGGCCAGTGTCAGTCACAAACTCCGATGACCTGAATCTAAACGCCGCAGAGTGTTGTAACTCGCCGCCCAAACTCAAATGGGGATTGATAGTGGCCCATGCATGCATGTGACATGAAAAATGGGCCATAGACCCTCCCATTACATTGTAAATGTTTACAAGCTTCAATCTCTTCAGTTCAATTCGGTTTGTCTGAGAGAGAGGAGGAGATGCAGGGAGAGAGCAAAAGAGATTGAGGAAAAACATGGGTTTGTTTTGGCCTTATGAACACACATTTTACATTCTGACTTGTTTATTTGGCTACTTACAGTATCCAAAAACTGATATATAGAATCCTCTGGTCATTTCCAAATTTGGGATACATTAATAGCTAGCATTACACACGACAGCCCGGTTTCACAGACAGGGCTTAGCCTAAGCCAGGATAAGGCCATAGTTCAATTAGGACATTTAAGTTGTTTTTATAAACATGCCTTAGAAAAAAGCATTACTGGTGTGCATCTCAAGACAAAACAAGATTTTAAGATGAGTCCGTGGAAGTTTCTTTCAGTTGAAACTAGGACTAGGCTTATGTGTCACAAATACAACCAAGTTTCGTAAACTATAAAAAAGAAGAAGAGAAAGACGAGAAGAAGTTATTGTTTGCAAGTATTAATAAAAACCCCAGCACCACAAAAGTGTCTGAACGTATAGAAACACTAGATGACTCGATCATTTAAATCATCTGTTTAGGTGTTGTTTTCGGCTGGTGTGGTGTGTAAGTGTGTGTGAATGTGCTTTTCGTCCCCAGCTGGGGTGAGCTACACTATTCTCATAGCACAGGGTAATGAGGCAGTCAGGGAGCTGGGCAGGACTCACCAGAGCAGAGCGGGAACATGTCTGCCCAGCTGAACAGAAAACCAAGCGTCTGGCTGGGGAAACCACACTCAATGGTCCGGTTGCTGTCTCCTCTCCGAAACTGATGGAGAGTCAGTATTCTCTGGCCTGCTCTGCAAACCCAAACTACCAGCTGGTTGGGCGTCACTTGATAGCGTGATACACTAGTAAAACTGAATCCCAAGCAAGCTGTAAAACCAGTAAATGTCAGAGAACATTTAAATAGTGGTTTCCAGTACTGTTCAAAAGTTTGGGGTCGGTAAGATGAAAATGAAAACTTTGAAAACAAGCTTTTGGTAAGATTTTTTTTACTAATAACTACAACTTTTCCCTCAATAATTAAATACAATTTGCTGCTTATTAATAGTTAGTAAGGTAGTTATTATTGGGTAGGATTTTTGTACCAAAAATGGTGCAAATAAACCTTCAGTGTTCCCTAATTCCACTTCACTTGACCGCAAAGCACCCAGCCGATGTTGGATCGATTTATGTGATTTGCTTACAAAGTGCTTCGCTGTATTAAAATCGGTGCAACCTTTTCAACCTCCTACTGATGTCTGTGTAAACAACCAAACTGACCTTGACTTTCTTGAATCAAAGCAAACTGCTGACTCTCGGTTGACCTTTCTCCTCCTGTAGCCTGTCCCTATTGATGACTCCTTCTGTGGTTTGGACATCAACCAGCCTCTTGGCGGCTCTCAGCTGGTGACCGGACACACGCTTTATACGGAAAGCCGCGATCGCATGACCTCAGTGACCTCCTACGTCTATAATGGCTACTGTGTGGCTTTCGTCGGCACCAAGAGTGGACGGCTGAAGAAGGTGAGTCTTGAGACCCTTCACTTCACATGCAGGCAAACGTTTTTGTTCACAAACAGTGTGTCATTTTAGTTATTAATGGTGTCTTCTGGAGCACTGAATTGAACTGCTCTACTGGCCTCATTTAAAAGTATGGATGGAAAACTTTTCGACTAAATATTTAATCCCGTTTTGTAGGATTCTTCTGGTTCTGCTCACTTTGCCGACCATAATGGGCAGCTTAAAGTGACCTCAGGGGCTCCTGTCTGCCTCCCTAGTATATTAATTTTAATAGAATGTCTTCTCTGCCAAACCCATGGAAAAGATGTAAGACACAAGAGGCCAGGCACTGTTGGGGTTATATGCGTAAAGAGAAAATGTGGTGTTTCAACGCACCTTTTTGGATGCTAATAGCAAAGATACACTGTAGACAGGGAACCATCGCTCAGCTTCCAATGACAAAGTTAACATGAAACGCCTTTTACTATCCATTAAATTTGGCATATTTAACAAGATACTAGGGCTGTCCCCGAATAGTCGAAGATTCGATGCATCGATATGCGGAGCCTGATTCGACCACCGATCTCACAGT
>JAUMHQ010000089.1:13255464-13271174 GCA_032361165.1 Enteromius paludinosus | reverse complement strand
GTAAAATAAAATAAAAATAGTTTTACCCTCCTGCTGACTATAGTGTCGTGCCCCTCCCAACCCATTCACACACACATATAGGCCTAGATGATTCGACTATCGGTCGACTATAGAAAGATTTGAAAATTCTGATTCGACTATGAAAATTCATAGTCGGGGACAGCCCTACAAGATACAGATGTAATTGGGTCTTAATTTTATTTATCTGAAATTGATCTATTTAACACAGTTTTGTTACCTACAGTACAGCATAAGCCTGTAACAATTACTAAATAACCTTTTATTTATTTCTGCCACCGGCCAAAAACAAAAATCGTTTTTTATCCAAGAGACACATTTAATTTTATTATATATATATATATTTATATGATGTTGAAGTTTTTAGTAATTTTATGTGTTTTGGCATTTTAAAAATAGATTTCAGTTAAAATTGTCATATTTTCAGTGCTTAAACTTACTGATTTATTTATTGCCAAAGCAACATTTCTAATATTTATATTAATTTTTATATTTTTTTTAGAATTTTTTTTATCTTTAATTTAATTACTGAAACTGATTTTGAACAATTTACCTAACAATAATAATGCCGACATAAAAACGAACTGAAATGTGCTCGATTCATCCAATAAGTGTATGTATGTATGATATATTTTTGCGGCTCAGAATGTTTGCCCTTCGTTGAGCAGCCAGTTTAGTAAGTGTTGACATGTTAGCATGTGGCTAATAGACCTTCTGTGGTTCGAAGCAAGATGAGACTACCTGCAGTAAGCAATTATGAAAATGACAAGGGGTCCGTCAGCTGCTTTTGGGACTCGTACCCCCTTTGGGGCATGACGGTGTTGAGTGACAGGCCAGACCCTGTTAGACGAGCAGGAACAGGCATGTCCTCACCCCACAGCAGCTGCAGGAGACACCAAAGGGATGAAGACAGAGAGACCTGCTTCACAAACGTTGGTTTTGTCCCTCGCTCCCACCTGCCCCCCTACAAACACACAAATAACAGCTGCCTTCCCAGACGCGAGGGAGAACGGACAATGTCAAAGTGTCAAACCAAGTGTTTGTTTCATGCCGGTAGCACAGCAACGTCCAAATTGTGTTTTGCTCCTTGATTAATTAATTTATAATTGAATCAGCACCGCAATCAGGAAGTGGCATCGGAGGCATTCGCTCTCTGTAATCCTCTTGTTTTAGTGGCTTATTAATTAATGTTATTTTTTCTCCTCGCAGTTGGTGAAATTAAATTAGGCCAACAGCGCCATGCTCTTAGAAGTGCTGCCGTGGCAGGTTTGTCTTGCCTCAAGCTTGCTCAGATTCTCAGCTGGTGCATATCGCCGCCCTAGTGGCCAGAAAGGAGAATGAGACATACTGATATGGTGGAATTAGGGAGGTATTGCCCTAGATGGAAATACTGAGCGTCTCTGCAAACCCTGAGAATTCGGTCACATCTGCACAAGGCGTAACAGTGTCGAGGAAGAGGATGAGACGGCCTTATGAGAGCTTGTGTGTTTTGGAAAGGTTAGGTTCCTATCGCAGACCCAAAAAGTGTGTCTCTTGGAGAAAACACAGAAGAGACTGGAGAGCTTAGGAAGCTGGGATTTGTGAGTTGCTTTGTTTTGTGTCCATGAGCCATTTTCCCTGCTGTGCAACTCTGAGAATCTGGCTGCTGTGTTCTAGCTAGGGCTGAATGATAATTTGGATGTTTATATGAATATTCACCATATATTCTCTGTGTGTACATGAAATATATATTATTAAATATATGTGTGTGTGTATATATATATATATAAAATAAAACTTTTTAAAATATGTAATACTTTTTTAAAGGATTGGACTTGTTATTTTTAACTTATATGCATATAAACATACACAGTACACACAAAATATTATGTAAACACAATCTTTTTTGTGATTAATCGTGAATTGATTTGACAGCACTAATCACTAATCACTCTCTTGAGCTAGCCCTAGTTGCAGTCATGTTGATGTAACAGGATTTTGATGCTCTATAGGCAGTATACTGCTGTACAGGGGTGAGTTCTTGTGCCCCATCCTTTGAAGAATGGAGTTGGTTGCACAATCGCCTATTCCTGCCCTCCACCTGCAACAGGAGGGGGAGGGAACAAGAGAAAGAGAGAGAAAGAGTAGCACAGCAGCACAGAGAGTTGGGAAGAGACTGATGAAATGTGAAATTTAGCTCAGCTGAAGAAACCGGGCTTGCTCTGCTGCCTGTAATTGGATTGGCTCCTTTCCCAAAGAGCAAACCCACCACTCTCTATTGCCACTTTCTCTTTCTCTCTTCCTCCCTCTTGCTCGCTCTCACACACATACACCAATTCCCCATTCAATCGACACAGTCCCCTGCTGTACCCTCCCTCGCTCCAAACAGAAGTTCCGTGCTGGTCGAGCTCTCCTTCTCTCTCTCTGCCTCAGTGTCCTGGTAATACAGGCGACTCTTGCAGCATTGGCTCTTGTAGCTGGACTAGTAGCTGGACACACAAGTTGAGGGAAAAGACCTTTGAATGAATTAATGAAAGCAGACCCGGGGGTGCTATTGTCCAGATTCCATCAAGCTGCTGTAGGTTAAACAATTCAAGCATTAGTCATTTCCATACTCTATTTCTGTAATTGTTTTAGGATAAATGAAATATTGGAGAGTGGAGTGGAATGTAAGTTGTCTCCGCTGGACACAGAGATTGATTGATAGGTTTAAGGATTCTGAAAACACAGTACTTTTTTGTATTAAGAATGTTACGGTATATACAATTTGGTCAATGCAGATAACATTAAATTCTTAAATTAAAATGTTTTTTGTCTATTTAAAATGTTTTTTTTTTACATTTTTGTAGGATTTTTGGCTTGTATTTATTTATTCTTTTATTAGTTGTATTTTTGGAAATAAATAAATTAATAATAATAATAATAATAATAGAACGTAATCATTTGTGATGGACATTATTTTCCATTTCTGCTGGTATTTTTTATTTAAATGTTATTTAACTTGGACAGGTATTATGATAATAAATTATTTTATTTTATGGTAAGGTATTATGGCATTTTATAATAATGGTATCAACATATTAAAAAAAAAGCTGTGGTAAAACTAATTTTTATTATTCATTCTTTCGTTGTATTTTTGTAAGTAAATAATAACTAATAATGGGAATGAATGGAATTATATTAATCAAATTGTACATTTTATTTATTGTACATGACATGAATTATGATAATAAATAATTTTTTTTATTTTTATTTTGCCGCTATATTGTGGTGGTGTTTTTTTTATACTGTCAGTAAATGTCAGCACGTTTTATAGTGTGTTTCATGCGCTCCTGACCTTACCCCGGTGGCATTGCCCTCTGAGTTGATGGGTGGCAGAGCACTGATACTGTTCACCTCAGCAGGATTTTGGCAGATAAGGGTGGCAAGGACAGCAGAATAAAACAAATCAGTGACATTCAACGTTACGTTCAGCCATTTTGTTTACAGGTCACGATAGCATCTGGTTTTGGGAAGCATGCAAATTTACATTTATAGGGAAAACATGTAGTTCCACCATTCTAAAACTTAACCTTTATATTAAAATTACATCTTACTTACAAGCAGAGCAAGATGGGCCATACTTGCTATTGAAAATACAGCCTATTTTAGCGGTGTTGCGTCAGATTAATTATAGGGCGTGAAGTTAAGTTTATATTGTGCTTTAAGTGCAAATCTCAGGGGACAGTGTGGGCTTCCTGAGAGGAGGGGGAATACGTTAGGAGCGAGCGGCCCTAGAGGGTTGCTTTTCTCTTTGATATTGTTAGAGAGGAAAAGACCGCATGCTAAAATTAGATCTTTAAAGTTATCCCACTGGGAGATTAGCGGTGATTTGAGATGGTCACACGATCTGTACTACATTAATCCAATCAGAGCACAGGCATCGTGAACTGTGGGACTGCAGGAAACGGTGTGACTCAGGTTTGCTAAAAAAAAAAGTCAATTGAAAAGAGCACCTGGGCTAATTATACGTGCCCCCATTAGACATCCTTCTATTTCTAATTGGTGGTATAATAAGTACTGTGATGTGAGGAGTATCTTGCATGACCTACATGGTAATTCCACTCATGTAAAAAAAAAAACCCAAAGGGAAACTATTCTATGTCTGCGTTACAGCATGTAGTGTTGGGAAAGCTGCTTTAAAACGTAGTTTTCCAATTTTGTGCACCCTCAGATTCCAGATTTTGAAGCATTTTGGAAAAAGCTGCTCTACTGCTAATCTCCTGTCAAAGGTAGTTAGTAGAATCGCTATTTGTAGCTAGCTCCCTTCTTTTTTTCCTGTGTTGTTGTTGTTTATGCCGATATTAACATCTCATATACAGTGCAGTGGGCACGCTTGACCGAACCGATTTCTGTCATCTTGCTTCGTTAGTTAATCAGTATTTGGTTTGGACTGTGTTCCGACAGGGCTAGGAGGAACGGTTCAGGTGGCTTCCTTCTGGCAGGCAATTGAGGCCTTAATTGGACAAATGTCTCATTGAACTGGTTAAGTGAGTTTCTGGGCACCCATCCCACTCTCCTCGACACTGACATCATCGCTGACATGGAGGATGTGTTCAGGACTGGAGCAGAGACGCAGCGGTGATCTACAACTGACTGCAACACATGAAAGCAATGGCAGTTTAGCTTATTGACACACAGCTGTGTCCACTAGTTAGCTATTGTCCCAGAAACACCTTTTTTGTTCTGGTCATCCCTTGTGGTGTAAGATTGTCACTGAAGTCTTTGATGAGCTAGGAAACAGCTGAGTTTAGCATGTGAAGCTTTCCCAATCTGTAGCCTCCTGATTTCTCCAGGTCGTCCATTTTTGGTCCGTAATGAGCCGTGGCTGAAGGCATGCTTTATTGTCTGGGATGCACAGCAGGAAAGAGAGTTGGAAACACTGAAGGGGGAGGAGAAATGCTTGAACATGTAACATGTTCTCCAGCACTTCCAGCTTCACAGGAACTTCAGAATAAAACCGTTTCCGTCTCAGGAGATTACACACAAAACATGCAAGTATGCTCACTGAAGTGTTGCGGTATGCATTTTTAAAGATCCCATGAAATGGCTTGACACAGTTTTCTTTTCTATGCTGAAATGAATCGTGCGTTTGTTTAAGGATAGTGTTTTGGAGGACAAAATTTATGCCGCCACATTTTTTGCAGGTAAGTGGTTGCAGACTTTAAATTTTAGCTACATTTAAATAAGCACATTTAGTTGAAAGTAATTAGTCAATTTGTTTAAATGTGGCTAAAATAAATTGATTGCGACCCCTTAACATAAAAAAGTAGTAAACTGGATGAATTATTTTTTTCAGAGCACTAACACACACCGTAGATTTCTCAGAAATAAAGGTACACTTACATTTATTGTTGAGTTTCGATGAAATTTGACCATTGTGACTGTATCTTAACAAAAATGAGCTAAAAGCCACACAACTATCATAAAACCACATAAATCATTTTTAGAGCCTTCGCTCTCTCCAGATGTCTGTACCGCTCTCTCCTTAGAGATCGGCAGAGATGATTTTTACTTTAGCTGAAACTTAATGAGTCATTTAGAAACAGGCTGTCAGCGGCAGAAACCCTCACTAGAGTTTGCCCCGCTAAGCAAAACTTGCCCAGCAGTTATGTGTTAATTTGTTTTTTCAAGGTCAAGGGAGCATTCGGCACATCGTTTTTTCCTACTGGTGGCATTTTTTTTTTGTCATACTGCAACACTACAACAAATTCTGCTGTTGTGTGGCAACACAAATTGGTGTATCTGCAATGTTGTTGGCTGAGGCTATACTTTCCTCCTGCAGTTTCATAATTACTTGAATTGAGTGCTTTTTGTGAAAGCCAAGCTTTTCTTGTTTAATTCCATATTTAGTGCGGTCTGTTATTATCCTTGATTTTCTGGTTCCAGAGTATTTTAGATTATATATAAAAAAAAAAGAGTCTTGGCCTTTGAGGACAATCAGGCGAGAGATGCATTTGTTTAAATGTTCCTCTCGGTTTCAGCGTCGTAAGGAGGCTTCAATTATATTGAACGCAAATGAGCAAAACAATAGAACATGCGTTTCAATCATCATAACAATTTCTCACTCCTCCTTCAATTTCATGTTGAATTAGCATCAATCTGCATGCAAATTGAATGCTTTGTCTTTTATTTTTCCCCATCTGTCTCATGTCACTGTAGCCACTTCCCACAAATATGATGACTTTGAAAAATGCTCTTTTATAAGTATATATATGTATTGTATTTTCTATTTCTATAGTTGGCCGTTACATCATGTTTTAGACATGTATTGTCTGAGTAGAAGTTCATTATTTTCAGACATTTTGTAGTCATGAAAGCAGATGTGTCCTGATAGCATGATCAGGTGATTACAGTAATCATTATTGTCTGCTGTGATTGCAGATGGTGTTGCACCCTCAGTGCCACCTTGCTGGCTCTCAGCGAGATTGCGAGCAATCTTCCTAATCATGTTACTGTACACTGGGCAATTCAACTTCAATTTGCCTCCTACCAATAGTGGGAGTCTCTGATTGGCTGTTGAAATTAGGAGCTGCGAGAGCACATATTGAAGATTGGCTTGCCCTGATTTTCCAATGGGAGCCTGTTCTTGGATTAGCCGAGAACGAACCCAGTACTTCAAGTAGTTGCAACCACTTTATAGGCAGTGGAGCTTGGCGTTTCAATAACTGCAGTAGTAGAATCACCTCTTAGATTTTGAATGTTACAAATTCTGTCTTTTGTAGTCTCAAATCATGATAGTAGTACTGCTTGATATATGCTTGTTTAGTTAGAAGTGTTTTTGACCATCTTTAGATACATTTTTGGTGCCTTGACCCCAGTTTGACCCATCCTAAAGCAGAGAAGACAAAAAGAGAGCAAGTGACTGCTATTCAGACTGAGTGAGCCTCACAGTTCTTTAGGAGGGATCTCAAGCTTTCCTGGACTGGCTCAAGACTGAAGCGCAGCAAAAGAGCCAAAGGCTGAGAGATAGAGGGACCCTGCTGTTCCTTTCACTCATCTAACACACATCCACATAAAGAGACACACACACACCCTTCTGCCCCCAGACCTCTTCCACTTATCTTCTTGGCATGGTCTTCAGTCAGCCTTCTGTCTGCGTACAGTCGTGTGTCCGAGCCTTATGTGTGTGAGAGTTGAGTGGCGGCCAGCTGTCTTCCTTTTGCTTTTTGTGCTTCTGCGAGGTCAACGCTTCGTCTTCTCTCTTTTCTGCATCTCTGTGTTTTTGTCTTTCTAGCTAGTCCATTACATTACCATTAGACAGCCCACCCTGCAGTGATCTCATTACTGACACACACACATACACCTACACACACTCTCTCTCTCTCTCTCTCTCCTTTTCCACTCTTCTTTTCTTCCTAGCCGTCTTTCGTTTCTCTCCCCCTTACTCTTTTTCCTAAGAATCTTCTTTTTCTCTGTGAATTATTGCTCTTTTGTAGTCACTTGGCTCTTTGTTTCACCGTTCGCTCTTTTTTTGCCACTGCTTTAAGTTTGTTTTCAAATCATATTCTTGTACTTTGCACCGTTAAAGAGGCATTTGAAAATCTCTGTGGATGCTCCGTGTAATATTTTTCTCAGAAATGAAATACTCTCATCATTTGCTCAACTTTGTGTACCTTATGAATTTCTTTTGTCTGTGAAACCTGAATAAAGGGTTTTAAAGAACCGTACCAGTCGCCTTTTCCATTGAATTACCATAAATGGAGGCTTTTAAGCTGAGAAAAGGAAGTAAAAGTATGCTAAAAGTAGTCCTTTTTGAAGTTTTGCATGAGAAACGAATGAGCCGAATTCTTTTCAATGAACCAGCTCATCCAGAGCACCAAACCAATGAATAATTTGTTCATGAATCATTTAAATCTTTATTTAATCTCACAGACCAATACATTCTTCAATAGCCTCATTTTGTGTTTTTATGTAAGTTGTATGATACATAGCCATTGTCTTGTTTTGCAGACTGACTGCATTCAGATCAGGAAAATTGATTAGGTGGTTGATGCTAATGCACTCTCTCAGGATCTTGCACAGCATCTGTTTATTCCTGCTCTTCTACTTTATTAATCTCCTTACTATAAACTTCTGCCTCTTCATTTAATATACTTCTTATCGCTTTCCAGGAGAGCGGTACATTACCCTGTTGACTGCCAGCTGTAATTGGTCTTAACGCCATGAGGTTGGTGAATTAACCTTGTGATTAGTGTCAGTCCTCACAAGAGACCTGCATCTACAGTTCTTACCATTTTATTTCCCTCTAGACTGAATTCAAGATGCGGTTCATGTTATAAGCTGTGTTTCCTGAGACGTGTGTAAGAGGAGGACATTTCGAAGGAACGTGTGTAGAATACATCAGACTTTGCATACCAGTTCTGTCCTAAATATACAAGATTTGACTTCCCAGAGCATCCCAGGTTATAGTATATTGACATTCAGTAAGCCAAAGGTGTCTAGATTATGTTTTTGTTTTTTTTTAGGTGTTTTATACATTTGTGAGTGATTTTCAAACTATTACCCACAACCCCTTTCACAACTGAATTTCTGGAGAAACTGAATGCCCAAATCGTGGTTTAAAATCTTTGGGTAAAGCGTGTAAATGTGTGAGGTAATAAGGCAAATTGGGCTGAAAATAATTGTTTGCGTTGGCGATATTATCATA
Organism: Enteromius paludinosus; assembly: GCA_032361165.1. Lineage (NCBI taxonomy): Eukaryota > Metazoa > Chordata > Actinopteri > Cypriniformes > Cyprinidae > Enteromius > Enteromius paludinosus. The sequence goes on along the minus strand of JAUMHQ010000089.1, from coordinate 13,262,488 downwards.
GCCGGTTCCTGAAGTGAAACTGGTGCCGTGTCATCAAATACAGATTGCATCTGATTGCATTTGACAGCGTTATGGACTGCTGTTAACATCGGGTAACGTTCAGCACCTCCATTTTGGTAATCTGTCACGTCTGCTGTATTATACTACATTATACTTATACTCTATTATACTTTCTTCCAGCGTGTTTGTTTGAATGAATACAGAGTGTCAAAGTCGCTGTAATCCAGTCTTTCTCTCTGGCACTTGAGGTCTAAATGTAATCGTGTGAACTAGCGATTTGGGTGGCGGTTTCCACTAACGTTTGACAATATGATCAGAACTGGTAAACCACATAAGAGAAGATCTGCACTCCCATCTCAATGTCTTCCCACTAAAGCATTCTAAAGATTAGAGTTGCGCTCATTGCAAACAGATGTCCTTGCGGGACCTCGTTCCAGCATGTTTAGAAAAGGAAAACCTCTGTAATGACACAGAAACATTCGTTTCGTATTAGCGGGGCTGTGATGTTCACTGAGGTTTGGTTGAAGCCCAGAGCATTAGCATAGCATGGCTAGTCATCAGCATATCGATGTTCAACCAGAGCGCCCGGCTCACAATAATCACTGCAGGGAAAGCATTTGAAATTCATAGAAATTCCTGCCAATCGTGTTGGCCTTATTGATCCACTACTGCGGAAATTAAACAAAGTACCATAAGCTCCTTACATAAAATTGCAACCCACCTTTAGCATGGACAGCAATGAGGCCATGAGGAGGAAGAGGGGAAGGCACAGGAATAGATAATGTGATCGAGAGAGAGAGAGAGAAAGTAAAAGCATTTTTTTGGCCGTGGTTCCACAAATAGATTTCTACTGTCCGTCAAAGTGGACAACTGGCCCGTCGCCAGACCATATTGATTTACTTTACAAAGCACTTGAATGGGTCAGATATCTGTGATTACCCAATTCATTAGTGTAGTCTCTTAGAGCGGAGAGGAAATTAGATAAAAGCTAAGCCTAGAGATGGGAAAACCTCAAATTGTCCTGCATGTGCATGTCTGGGTAGGTTGAGTGCACTTTAAACCAATTAAAACCTGCTTGGCTTTCACTATAGCAAACACTGTTGTAGCCTGACCACCCATTACATAGTTAAAAAATTGGGCTATTAATTTAGGAATAACTGTTGTTACAGAGATACTAAACAATTTCATTCTGTCACTGTTTACTCGACCTCGTGCCTTTCTAAACCTGTGTCTTTTATTTAGTAAAAAATGTTTTGTAGAATGTCCTGGCTTCTCGCTTTCTATAGCGTACATGGAAAGTGAACGTGTACTGGAGCTTTCAAGCTCCAAAAAATGACAAAAAAGCATCATAAAATTCAGGACTGCACAAAAAATCGAAAGATGTGCATGAAGATCATGTTCGATTAATCGTGCAGCCCTAATAACATTAATACATATGACTCTTCTGGAGTAATTTGATAGCTTTGGGTGAGAAAGAGAGAAAATGCCTTCCACTATAGCTCATTTCCTCTATAATTTTGGAGTTTCTTCTAAATTGTTTTTTATCTTCTAAAAGATTTCCCCATGCGGATTTCTCAACAGGTTCAAGTTGGTCACATGGCTTCACCACACTGACCAACAAAGAGCTGAATCCTTTGAAAGCTACATAACTGACAATGGAAAATTTTGCTACCTTCAGTTTCATAACTGATTATGACGCACGTTTGAATGTGCATTTATTTGCAATAAATAGACATGCTTCCCTTGAGTGGAAACCAAAAGCACCCGTCGTCAGTCGTTTGTGTGGTGCTGGGATTTGTTGATGCTGTTGCATCTCTGAAAGAGCTGGCTTTATCAGGTAGCTTTCAAGCGAGGCTTTCTGGCTAAAAGCCTGAATAATTTTTACACAAAAAAAACCCACATTGTTTGTGCTTTTGAGAGCATTTTTTTCCCTTCTTTTCTTCCCCTGACACTTTAAATAACACCTTCAAAAATTGTCATCTTGTTTGGACCGTGTCAACAATCGAAGCAGCTTTGTATCTTACACGTCTTACTTATGAACTCATTTCAGCTGACAAGATGTATTGTGTTCGCTGGTGCCATTATTAGCGTCAAAAGAGTTTATGGCGGCAATGTGATGATGTGTTGTACTGAGAACTTCATTGTAGATCATTAACACTTTCTTGAAGCATCTAGAAAGAAATACCACGTGACTAGGCCTAGTTTAGCTGCCCCCATCTGCTCCGTACATGAAACATACGTTTCTGATATTTCTGTTGTGTTTCGGAAGGTTTTTTTTTTAGCTGCTATCAGAGCGTTATTGGTAATTTCCTGTCTTCTCTTGGCCTGTGCACATCTTTGTCTGTCTTTATCGCCTTAGAGACAGCGTTCAGACACCATCATCTCTAATGAATTCTGATACTTATCTAATAGCGAGCGATAATGTTTCAAACGTCAGGTAATAATGTCTCCTTCACTAAGTCTTTACAGAGCCCTCACCCATTTTCCACGTCCACCTTTCATCCCGTCTTGGCATAGAGCGCAGACACCCCCCCCCATCCTCCTGTTCAGCCGGCTGGCTCGTGGCAGACTTCCCTGTGACGTCACACTTCCATGCACCTAATGCGAACTGACAGCTTCACCTCGTTCATGCATCCCAAATGCACTTCCAGTCATTTAGACTAGCAGAAAAAGGAAATGCTTACTTGCCTGCAAATTCCCTAATAATGCTCTGCTTCACAGCTTAATAACTCCTGTTTTATTTGCTCAGGATACCTGGGATGTTACACGGAAACATGAAAATTGACCTGGTTTGCTTTTCTAATACACGTTTCTGGTCTGACTGTGCACTATTCAACAGGACATGTTATTTCAACAAAAGGAAAATAAAAAACTACAATGTTACGTTTAGTTTATGCATTTGATCGACAATACTTTTACAACATTTATGTGTCTTGGTTAAGGTGAATTTTAGCATATACATTTTTAACCATGTTTGAAAGATTTTGTTTATGTAGTTATTTAGTTACAGCTGCTTAACATTAACTATATATATATATATATATATATTTATTTATTTTTTTTTTTTTTTTACATTAATGTATATTTAGCAATTGTTTTACTTAACATTCAAGCTATGTTAAACTAAACTTATATAAATTATTTTTTTATTAATTTTTTTATTAATTGATGTCAATAATAATAATATCTATAATAATATCTAAAATAAAATTAATCTAAAATACATAATGTGTGTGTTTCTGAACTGTGTATATTATGACACACACATACAGCATATTTTTATGTGTACAAATTTATATTATAAATTATATAATATATAAATATAAAATTCAATATATACGTGCGTGCGCTTACTTAACATTGAATGGTATTTTTTTTTTATAATTTTCACATTTTTATTTATTTATTTACTGTTTATGTACTTATTTCTAAAAATTGTTACTGTAAAAGTGGCTGATAAATAATAAGAATAATTGTCTTTTTTACAAATCAAACTTGTTTGGCATATACAACATTCTTTTTAAGGTTTGATAGGATGAACTTGATCTTCACCCTTCAAGGAAGATTCGATCAAACCTGTTGGGTTAAAATTAAATCCAATCCCATTCGCAAATATATTACTGAAGCAAAAAGCTCATGTTCAAGCTTACCAAGAATACTGAGCAATTTCCACTACAGGCAGCAGAGCCCAGTTGAGATATTTTTCTTTGTGGTTCTCATTTGGAATCCTGTATGAGTAGCTCTTTTTCGGCACTGCCGCCTTTGGGCTTTTTCATTATGTTTTTCCGGTGAGTCAGTCCAGAGGGCAACAGGAGTGCTAGTGCACGGAGCAAGGTCAGGGCCATGTAATCCCATTACACAATCAGAGGAAGAGACAGGAAATGCCAAGTACTGGGCTACAACCCAGGCTGGACTGTGTATGTGTTTGTGAGTGTGGTATATATTATCTAATAAAGAGTGGCATGTGGGTATAATGTCCCATCCCAGTGCAAGGATTGGGGGTTTTGGATATGTTTTCTACACTAACATGACTAACGTTGCTGGCACTGATTTTATCCATAAAACAATAATCACCTCCGGTGCAACGCCATCACAGCGCTTTCCCAAGAGGCTAAAGAAGGGCAGCCATGCGGTCACAGTCACCGTCATGGAAAGAGAAGATATGTTGCTTCTGATTTAAAAATGGGCATTTTTTGGAGAGTATAGTGGTTAATTATGGTGTACATGTATGAACTTTTTAATGTTTTCTTCAGTTATTTATATATTGCAAGTTATACCAAGGTATACCATGACTGTATCTCTGAAAAGCTAATTATTAATGCTAACACCTTTGTATTTTTGTGTAAGTGTATGCAAAGATTGTTGGATCGGTGTTGTTGGATGTGTTTGGCACACTCAGTTTGGCTAGGCTCGAAGCAGCTGCTGGTCCTGCAGGGGGTCCAGACCCACGGGCTGTGTGTGTGTGGATTTGGACCCTGACCCATAGTTTGTTTTTCTGTCGCCCTCTTGGAGAGCTAGTAAACAGCTGCCCCTCGGGGCTGAGTAAACCTAGAGAACGCTCCATCATCAGTTCAATCGCTGTCTGTACTGTATATTCCCTGGGCTTTTAGAGATGTTTTATCTCTTTGTAATTTCCCCCACAGTGCCAATTAAGAAAGAGCACAATTCAGCCATGCAGTAGCATTAAATCAGCATTGCGTAAATTGTCTAACCCGCAGCAGAAATTGTCCCGTCCTCTCCTTCTCTGCAGGTATGTTGTGTTTTGACGCAGAGTGTGAGAGCTGAAAGGTGTGCGGTGGATCGGGTGACAGTCTTGGCTTCCTGGGTTGCCCCCGTGTAATGAGATCTGTCTGATGTTTGGGCTACTCTCTCTCCAGAGCGCTGTCTGCTTTAGACAGGGTCACACTGAGCGGCGTGACAGAGATAAGATTAACTGTGTTGCACAAGATCATGTTTCAAGCACTCAAATGCTGACTTTTTCTTTCTTTTGTTTTTTTTTGTCCCCTTACTTTGTATTTCGGTTGTCTTTCTGCTGTCTTTTCGTTGACTATCTGATAATAATTAAGGGCTCTTCATATACAGGTTGTTCTGACTTAATCGCATTGAACATAATGTGTGTGTGTGTGGTGTGTACATTTATTATGTGTATATAAAGACACACACATGTTTACATGTTATAGTTATATTCATATAATGTATATTATATATGCATATATTGAATATATAAGCTTACCATATTTATGTGCGTGTATTTACATATACATAATAAATATACACAGTGTAAACACCTATATTGTGTACACAAAATACTTCTTATTTTGGATGCAATTAAACATGATTAATCATTGCCCAGCACTAAAATAAACACACTCTGAATTTATTTATTGATTTATTTGGTTATTGATTTATTTTGTCGGTACTTTGTTTAGTTTATTTAGTTTAGTTTTCTCTTTTATTTCTACTTTTTTCATTTTTAGTTTTTCAGTTGTTCATTTATTATTTATAAATCACAATATTGTGTATACTATGGTGGGCTAAATAAGTTAAGAAAATAATTAGACAAGAAAATATCATGATTTATTATGATATAAAGGTATAATCTAAATCTTAAACTACTAATCCTGAACGCAACAATCCTAACATGTTGTTTTAAGTGATGTAAAATATATGTTTCTGTTTTGTAATTTGGTATCTCTATTGAAACTCATGGAAAGTTTATGGTGGACAGTCTGTTGGCCGTGGACAGTTATTTTATAAGAAATGCCATCAAAGAGAACGTGACCCAACAATAACAAACCTCTGGGATCATGTAACCAACAATGGCAGCGATGGCTTCAGCTGTAGAGCGGTTACACAGGCTGCTATTGTTTCCTCGTGAGATGTAGAGGAAATTGTTTCTCCTTTCAGACCACAATGACTTCCCCCATAAAAGAATCATCATCGAATGTCAGAGGAGGAAAACAATATATTTACTCTGCAGGCATCCGTTGTCTGTCTGTGTTTTTACTTCCCTCTCTTGCTCTTCTGTTCCAGCGTGCTCTTTCTACTCGGCTTTAGAAGGGATTTGGATTTTGCATCAGTACCGCCATCTCATATCAGATTTAAAGTAGACAGTGTGGGTTTTAGTGGATGAACTGAGGAATTTAGTCATTTTCTCTGCTCCATGCCTGTCTGTTTTCTCTTTTTACCCTGAAATAGGCCTCAAGAGATCATTATAGGATGCATTTGTAAATATTTCTACTCTCCTCTTGTTCAACATCCTCCACACAAACCGCAGACAGCTAAACAGAACCGGTTTCACTATATCTGAGAACAAAACAACTGATCCGGCTTATACACGCCAGCCACAAAGACCTAATAAAGAAACTATAAAATAGACAGTAAACGCAGCAGCTTTTTGTCTAACGGTCCATTAACTTTTTAAGAGTCTTGAATAGTCTGTTTTCCATCCTCTTCCTCACACAGTATGCATTTTCTTGGCTTCTTGTTTTGAGAGCGAAAATTCTGTCATCATTTACTTATTCTTAATGCTGCTCCAAACCCATGTCCAACCATTTGAAACTTTTGCTTTAAATATCTTTCCTTTATCATACAAAAGTACAACTTTCAGCCCACTAGGAACCTTTTAAAGGGATAGTTCACCCAAAAATGAAAATTGGATTTCATTATTATATAACAGTATTTATATAATTTTTTTTTACCTCTGATAGACAACCATGTCCAAACCGTCTCGGGCTTGTGTTTTGGCGTAGGATACGCAAACGCTGTTCACAACAGATCACTTCCGGCGTTCTGGCGTTTGCGTTTGCGCCATTTGCGTATTCAAAGCGCGAGTTCACAACAGATCACTTCCGGGTTTGCGTATCCTACGCCAAAGCGCGTACACAGGGAATGCAGCGTGCCTCATGCTGAGCACGAGCCCGAGATGGTTTGGACATGGTTGTCTATCAGAGGTAAAAAATTATATAAATACGGTTCAGTTTCTCACAACAACCGATCGTTTCGTGTCTTAAGACATCAATGT
>JAUMHQ010000089.1:13211206-13235989 GCA_032361165.1 Enteromius paludinosus | reverse complement strand
ATTTTGTAAAAGATGCATTAATATCTTAATTTAACTAAGCCCTAGTCCTGGTTTAAACTAAGCCATGTTTGTGAAACATTGTACAGTTTATTAATATTGTTTAGTATTGAAGAAAATATGATGCATGTGAAATATATCTGCCATTTCGGATGAACTTGATGCGTGAGCTCACTAGGGTTTGGATCAGCACTTGTGTGTCATCTGTGCGACCTCACACAATCAAATGAGGCCTGAGCGCTTGGGACAAGCAAAGCCACACCTGCTGCCGTATGCAAATCCAGCACATGTAACCAACTCCGCTCACTCTCATCGAAGCATACAAACCAAACCCTTATGCAAACGCTGAGGAGGAAAGACATATTGCCTTGCAGGTTTGTACGAATCACCTTTTTGCATATCGGCAAAACTCCTAAACAAAGACTTTTTTATGTGGTGTTCAGCGCTTTCTGTTTTCTATTTCTATTCACTATGAATTTATAAATAGCGCATTTTACTCTAAGTTGAATTGAAAGATCTGATGCGTGGGAAACTAAAATGTCACAGCAATGCGCCAGTTATTGTTCAATCAGGCTGGAGAGGACTTGGGAATAGATTGGCAGTGTTTGGATTGGTCCTTTAATTAGTTGCACAATAAAATTATTAACTCCCACCACATTAGTGCCGAGTGATTCACGATTAATAATTTATTCATTTAATTATCAGTGCAGCCAGGGCCATAGGTCAAAACCGCCAAGCACTCGTTCACAGCATTGAGAGCACTGCTTAAAAACTCGTACCAGTCTGTTGAAATAGGTTTCTATGTTAAACATGCATTATGAGTCATCAATGGCGTCCAAAAGAGAAAGTCTTAAAAACCCAGCTCAAGATTTGACATTGTCTATCCCACACCAACTATTAAGAGCAGCGTGAAATTTCCTTCGGCGTGACTAAAGTGGAGAAGCTTTTGAGTGAAGTGTCGACTTTCACAATCAAAACTCAATTCTCTGCATATGCTGCTGTCAGTCATATAGCGAGAAACGTTTAGGTTGAACTTGAGAATCCTTCGCTCTTATCCTCGACCCCTTCTCTCGCCTCCCCACCCCAGCTCATAAAAGCTACGTAACCAAGATCATCAACCAAATAAAGGAGCCTCCGTATTTCCGCCCTGGCAATTTCTCTCCCAAGTGCTCAGCTGTGAAATTTAAAATCCATGCATGGCTTCCCTTTTCCCCATCTTGAAGAACCAGATTATTTGCTCTGTGTCTTTGCATAGCCTTAGCCTCCTTTGGCGCACACACATACTGTACCTCGAATCATATGCATGTATTTACCATCTTGATCTCTCTCTCACTCACACACACAAGCACTCATAGAAGGACATTCAAGGCCTGCGCTACCTTTGTTCAGGAAATGTAGGAAATGAACTGTGTGGTTATCAAATGCAGGGAAATGGGATTTTTCACCCGGAGTGAGATTGTTTAGAGACTCTCTCCTCTCTTCCACAGTCCATTCCAGACGGCTCCTAAAATAACACTCTTCTTCCATTATCCAGCTGAAGATTGTCGACCCAGAAATCATCTCTGCGTTCGGCACTGGCATAACCAAAATTACAGCCATCGCAAATGGAGGTGTTTGTGATTGAATGTAACATTTCTCTTACGCAAAAAAGTAGTTCAATGTTTAGCGGATGACGTATTGAACTTGAAGCACTGATCATTCCAGTGTCCAGTAGGGATGTTACGATATCCATATTGTCTTTCTTTGGACTTCGTATCGCAATATTATTGTATCTTGAGATGTATTTTGATATTGATATATGACTTATGTCCAGTATGTTTTTCAAAACTATTATTATTTTGATTTATGTAGCCTGAATTCATGCAAATAGATAGCTTTAAATCAGACCAAAAAAATTATTATTATTACCAAAAATATTTTTATTTTATATTATGTAAATGTTAATTGGAAGACGTAAATATATTTATATTATAAATATATGTATCTGTAATAAATATATGTGATACTTTTTTTTTTTTAACCATCATTTATAACATTTTTGATTTGGCTACATTTATGCAAATTGTTTTAGATGTCAACTAACTGAAGCCCTGTCTGCACAGATAGTGCCCCCCAGAAATCATATCTATCCTGTGGTTTACGCCCCGTGCCTTGGAGTCTTTTGTTTGTCTTTGTTTGGTTTGAACTGCCCCTCATACTGCATGCAGATTCAGTTGGCCGACAGCCACTGGTTTCTCTGTGTGTGTGGCGTTCTGTAAATGTGTGCGCATGTGTCTGGATGTCAGCGTTCGGGTGACTAGCATGGTTAGGGGGATGGGGGTGTCTATGATGAAAGGCCTAACAGGAAATCAACAGAGCAGAGGATGTGATTAATGAGAACAAAGCAGCATTAATATTCACTTAACAGAAGTGCGCTCGCTCAGCTCTTGATTCTCATACACAATGCGCAGGAAGAGGCCTGGAATTCTGTTTTTCTGTAGTCTGTACAACAAGCTCGGCTAACAATGAGCTTAACTGAGGAACTGTGCCCAAAGTTCAGTCAAATTTGAAAAAATCTTGGCCTCAGATGCCCTATAGCATTTTCATGACCTCTGGTCACCCTGTGAAAGTGCAGCTGCTCTTGCTAAAAAATGGGAACAAGGAGAGTGTCTTGACCAGCGACCTCCATCTCCCCTTTATCCACCCATCACTGTCATTCATGCTGCCCTGGACAAAGACTTAGATTAACTGTAGCTGCCATGGTAATTGACAGGGAAGAATGAAAATCTTCTTTTTAAGCATAACGAATGTATTCATAAGAAATTGGAGCAGTCCAGCTAATCCAAAGTAGGTGTCGCATATCTCTGTTTACATCTCAGTATGCATAGAATGGCATGTCAAGTTAAATAAACAATGTACTTGAATTAATCATAGATATGTATTTTCTAGTGCGGTTAAATGATAAATCACGATAAATCACATCTAAAATAAAAGTTTTTGTTTACATAATATAAATATAAATATGCGTGTGTGTGTATTCTGTGTATATTTATGCAAATGCATGTATATATGTAAGAAAAATGTCTCACATTTATGTATAAAATATATATTTTTTACATATAATATACATTTTATATAAGTTTGAAAAATATATACTGTATATATATGTGTGTAGAATTAAATATTTACATGTACATATTTAAAAAATTTACATGCATGTGTGTGCATTTATGCATACATAATATATATATATATATATATATATATATATATATACAGTACACAGTACACACATATATATTATGTAAATGCAAGCTTTTTTTTAATGCAAAAAAAAAAAAATAATAATAATTTGACAACACTAACATTTTATTTTTAATGATTTTAAAATGTTTTATCTGTCCTGTAGCTTTCTTTCCATTTATTCATGTATTTTTAATAACAAGTGTATGAAATATGATATATATATATATATATATATATATATATATATAAATAAACTTTAAATAGTATATTTAGAAACTATATAATATTTAACATTTAACCTAAATTAATTAATTCCTTAAAAACGCTGTTTCGCCATGATAAACATTCACCTCAAAGTTAAAGTAAACATTAAAAAAGACTGATAATCTTACTATTTACTCTCTCTCTCGCACACACTTTTAATTTATGTATTGTACGTGTGTGTGTTTGTGTATAAGTATTTGCTGATATTTATGCTGTGAAATATACATGTTAGTTATTACTTTTATACAAAATCAGATTCTCTCTTGTCTCTAAAAATATATTCTACTAGTTATATACACGTTCCACTTCATGAAATCAGCCCTTGTGTTTATATAAACAACAGGGCTTGGACAATGCTAGTCTGTGACGCATGATAACAAAAGGTTGTTGACGCCACACAGTGGCCTTTACGACTGCCTGACATCTGCAGGCCATTAAACCAACAGTAATGAGCTGCTAGCATGTGCATTTTGCTTTTGTCAATCATTTTTCTTGATTAACCATCACAGCTTGCTATTAAACCATCTTCCCAACACAATGGCAGAGCTGATTGATACAATATCACTTGCTATTTCAGATTTAAGGGGGTCACTGCTTGCACAAGAGAAAGTACAGGTGGGGAGAATCAATTCCAATGATAGGGTGCGCGTTTGAGTGTCAACGTGATGGCTTCACTTGCTATTGACAGAGGGACAGATCAGGATAAATGCCCCTGTCGATACATCCCGTCTCCAGCGTTATTGATGAAGCTATTTAGCAGACTCTTTCAGTGAAAGCTGGTTCCAATCTCACACTCTCTCCGGACACCTGAAGGCTTTAACGCTGTATATTGTGGGCTTCGGGTCAGCGGCTGACCTGGCGCGGTGTATCAAACTTGCAAGGTTAACCTATAGGTCAATTGTATACGCTCACCATTGCAAGATACATTTTTGAAGCTAGAACGAAATCTTGGGGTGGAGCACATCCTTTCCTCTCGCGTTAATGCATCGCTAATTGACTTAAGCGAGGATTTGCACTAATCAGGTTTGGTGCACAGGAACCATTGGCCAGTCCTAACCTCATTATTTGATAGCAAAACCCCTATCAAGTGTTTAATTAAAATACGCATCGCCTTGAAGGTGCTTTCTTTTGCCCTCCTTCCCTCCTCCTTTCCGCCCCCAGCGGCAGCTGTGCTGTCAATAAATGATTTGCTCCGTGGCACGGTGAACAATCACTGCCTGTTGTTCAGCTGAGATTTTGGGCTCTTTAGGTGAAAGGTCTTTGTTCTTGTTAGTAAACAACATGGTTGCACCCTACACCGGCCTCTGACCTGTCAGGCTAGTGCTAGATTTAGTACAGCGTACCGAGACAAGCCAGTGTCACGATGGGTGTTATTAGTCAGGAGCTGGTGCTAGCGGCTCTGGTTGTACCTGCTGAATGCTTGTCACTGTCTCACAGGCCTCTAGGGGGCTTTCAGTGCGGTGTTGATTTAATAGTCTCAAATGAGGTGGTGGATACCTGAGATCTGCTTGCATAGCTTGTTTAGGGGCCGTTGGGTGCCTTGTTAAGAGAGCGGCGGCTCTGTGGGGCACAGCTTAGTAAGCAGAGAGCGGCAGAGGTAAGAGGGTACATTCGACTTTGCAATTTTTCTGTTGTGCATCAATCTCGAGTCGGACCACCCAATGAGAAATGTCGATAGCGTAAAACGACTTGACAAGCATTAGCCGTGATGAGTGGCTGAACACGTTCCCTGCTGCTTTTGTGAAAAACATGGTCAAAAAGAGCGCTGGAAAAGTTCAAATGATCTATGAAAGAGCAACCTCAGCGATCGATTGAAATTAAAGCTAACTGTTTTGACTCCTATTGCAGGAGTTGTCTGATTTCTTTCTGTTATATTACCTGCAAATGAGACAGAAAAAGCTTCTCGGATAAAAGGAGGCAAAACTTCTAACATGGTTTTGTCTGGTCTTCGGGACTATTTTTGTTGTTTTCTTTTTCGTAGCTCAGTGATTAATTCTGATCGTCAGCCATGTTTCATTTAAGTATCGATTTAGAAGTAAAATATGAGACGAATGAAACACAAGATCAGATATGAATGTATTAAAAGGTCAGTTGTGATTGTCTGCAGTGCTTTATTTAAATGTCAACTATCGAGTCACTAAAGTTTTCAAAAAGCTACTTCTGAGAACTAAATCTTTAAGAGTTTAAAGGCGAGACGAGAAAGAGATTTCTCATACATCCCTTACAAACCCTTACATCTCAGAATTATAACATATCTGTCTCTTTTTCTCTTTTGAGCAGTTTTAAAAGTGTTTGAGGCAAAGGAAAATGAAACTTTTCTAAGAATCACAATCAAGGATCACAGAATCAAGTTTCCAGAGCTTGAAAGAGCAATTAAAGCAAGACAAGATGCAAAATGCACAACTTATATGCCAGAAGGACATCATGTACTGTATCACTTGCATCTTGTTTTTATTTCTCTGAAGGAACTTATGAGAGACGACTGAAACCAGCTTGTTATTTTCCCCCAGAGTCACTGAAACGTACACGTTTGTGTACAGGAACTTTTCTGCGACTTATCAGCGACTGGGTTGTTGTCCCGGGGATCAGACATGAAGATGGCAAGATAATACCATCTGCAATTAAAATGTTCTAGCATATCAACAGTCATTCTAGCTGTCAGCGCATGACTGCATAATGTCGTAGCTTTTGTGCGCGCCCCACCACACCAAGGGGTCTCCCTGGCATCCGTCACATAACTAATAGTGCCGCTTCAGTCTCCTAATTGCAGGCTTTAATTGCAATAATTATTTACAAGCCTAATTAAACAAAAAGGAGTCTCATTGAGAAGTGCCTTCCAGTTCAAGTAATCAGGCTCAGTTCTGTCAAGAAATGCTGCTAGCATGTTATCATTAGCGCTAGCTGTCTAATTGACGAAAGCAGTGTTGTGTGTCTCTCTTTGTCTTTTCCTCTCTCTGAGACAGAACATGCTGAAAAGACTTGGTTCCTTGTCGGTGTGGCGGTACACAACAACTGTATCTTTCTCTAAATATCTCACGGTGTCTTTTTTTTCACAGAGATTTAAGGGAAAAAAAACGTTTAGGGGTAGTTTGTTTAGATGCACTTTTGTATGGTTTTATTGTGCTAATGTTTATCTTCATGCAACTTTTGGCTATTCTGGAAGATGACATTGAATTTACTATAGATATTTAGACTATAGACAAGATAAAAATACTAAGCAAGGCATTTTTTTGCGGCGTATGCTCCTCGTTGTTTTGCTAATTCATTCTAAATACTGTATCTCTTAGAGAAGATAAGTTTGTTGTTGTTAGCTTCTTTGCTAGTTTTGTCTGTTTCCAAAGTCTGCTTGCTGTTGCGTAAGGTGATAAACAAGATTATGCTTATTGTTTGTCTGTGTCTTTGTTTTGCTAATACATTTAAAGTGCCACTACCACAGTAAATAACGTTTTGTGAAACTTCTCTCTGAGAAATGTCATGATAATATTGTTAGCTTCTTGTCTAACTGATAATTGTAGCTGTTTACTATGACGCTTCCATCTCTCCTTAAAAACAGGTTATGTTTCCATCCTTATTTGTATTCATTGGATTTTTTAACTCAAATGTCATTGTTTAAATTCTACACTACGCTAATTTTCGATTTGTGTACAACTTTTGCTTTATTTTAGAAACATTGTTTTTTGTACATCCCACTTCGCTAAATGCTATTTTAGTACATCTATATTTATAGAGTATAATAAATTTGTTGTCAGCTACCAAGATATGATTGAAAGCTTTTTGGCTAACTGATAATTGTAGCTATTTACCACTGCATACAAGTATGAACTAATTTTAGCAGATCTAGGGGCATTTTTACTAAACAGAGCAAATTATAATTATGTGACAAATTAGAGCAGTTGCGAATAAAAATTACCGGAGGTCAAAAAATGAAGGGTTCCGAGAAGTTTTGATAGACCTGGTATTGCATGACTCTTAGTTGAAGGTTCCAAGTCATCTTTTGTTTCCCAAGGCAAAGGAAAAATAACATGTCTTGGCAAATGATATGTTTGAATATTGTGTTCTCCTGGCATTTCAAATAAATGTGCGGAGTACTAGTATGTATGTATAATAATACGTGTGGAAAAAAAACTCTCTCTGTTTCCTATGGTGCCCTGTGGTTCCCATCAACAACAATTGCAGCCATTTCAAATGCAAAATGCTTTAGCCCTTGCTTTTTTGGACGTTAAACAATGGCACAACTACCAGTAATTTGAAAAATTATCTGAATACTCTCCTCCCATAAATTTTGCATGTAAAAGGAAAACTCCTACAAATGCATATTCAATAAGGTCAGATGCAAAAATAACTGTGTACATGCATTGTTAGTGCTAATTAATCACTGCACATCTTTAGTGATGCCTGACATTACTAAACAAAAAGATTTAAAAACACACTAAATACATACATATACCAAGATAATACTATTGTTTAGCATCTTGGCTAACTCATAATGGACTAGTCCTATTACAGAATCTGTTGACTTCACCATTTCAATCTCTCTTTCAAAACGGGTTCTTTGCATTTCCGCTCTCATTTGGCTTGGTCTGGTGCCTGGCAGCGATTCCGAGATACTTCTCATTAATCGAGTCCAAGCTTTTTAAAGCCTTGGCTTAGAAGATACTGGAATAACAAAACCCTTGTCCTTCTTTTATCGATTACATCTGCCTGAATTTGAGTGGAGTCTCAGGCTGTGCCAGGCCATAATGGAGATGAGTGTACCTCTCCTACTGTGTCTGCGTGCTTCCAGACAGATCCTGTCAATGTATCCCCACCGAATGTCGCAGTGGGCCCGGCGCTCCTCCTCTTGTTTTGTGGCCAGAGGCTGTAAATGAAGCCCCCTGTAGATCGAGCCTAGCCCAGCCTCCCCCCCATGAGGACCTCTGCAGGTTTAGCCACGAGTCCGGGGTGAAGCCAACCCCTGCCTGTCATCCCACCAACGCGGTCCCTGCCAGAGCCGCATATGCTCTTTGTCTGGGTTGCTAATGGCTCAGATGCAAGCGTAAACACCCTGCACGACGTGAGGTGATTGTTTTCCTGGGTTACACAGCGGTAGTGGCAGGTTCTGCCTTTTCGAGGTACCGCTTGTGTCGGAAGAGCGTCTCTGCTGTCTGTCCAACCACGAGGTTGCCGGCCAACAGTGAAAGAATCAATCTAGCGGCACTGCATCTGTCCTCCTGTGAAGATCATTTCGAGAGAGCTGTCAGCACTAGCCGGACTGATGGATGCTTCTTGCGCACTTGGTGTTTGTGTCATTTAGTCTTGAAGGAGACGTACGCTCGGGTTCGGGCTATGAGCTAATGCCACCACACACCTCCCGTTAGCGGCGTTTGATATGTTAATAATACTCCTATTCTCTCGGACTCTGACTTAATAAGGCCGGGTTTCGCATCGTCAGGTTTCCCATCTCCGCTCCTTGACCTGCTCTCCAGAGATAGATGTGTAGGTTATTGACAGAAGCGCTGTCTTCAATTATATCTGTTTTGTGTGTGTGATGCGCCGTGCATTAGCATCACGCTTATTATACTAATGCAGCAAGCGTATGTTGCCTCCACCGAGCAAATGATGGATGTCAGTCTCGAGTGGTGCGTTGGCACGATGCTGACAGAACTCAACAGGGAGCAGGAGACACACCGGTGGGCGATACACGCCAGAGACGGGGATAAATGTTGGGAAGGAAATATCATAAACGATTGAATGAAGATTGCCCCCCAGACCTGGAAGGATTTTTGAGGCTTATGAAGTATTATTTTTCATTGCAGCTTGACTGGTTTAAAATGGTTGGTAGTTTATGATTTTAGATCCTGGGATGGAGTTTAAGGCCCTAGGCCATCCATATTTCTCCATATTTTTGCAATACATAATATTAATAATAATAAACAGTAAACTACGTATTATCTATATATTTTTTAATAATGTATTATTAGTAAGACTATTATGCATTTTGATGCATTTTTGTGTATATTTAAAAAAAAAAATTATAATAAAAAGGTTAATGTAAATTATTTGGTGCTTTTTAAATACCAGTTTTGTAGTTTTACATTTTGGTTCTACCAAATCTTGAATATTTCGTGACATTTTTGATGGGCACCAAAATAATTGGATGAGATTCATCTTAGAAGTTTGCCATAGAGAATGACAGGCGGTGAGCATATGCACAAGGCACTAGGATATGCTAAAACCATAAGATAAAGAAATACGTTTCGTGTTAGCTGTAAGCCTGAAGCTCAAAAAAGCTTAAGGTGATTGGTACAGATCCATCCAGTCAAATAAAAATGAGCCACATTTGCCTCTCACTGTGCTGACTGGATGTACAAAATGAGACCCAAAGACAGCCGAGTCTCATTACTGGAATATTTCCATGACTTCCTCTTCGACAGCGTCGCAGAAGGCTACTGTCAGAGCCGCAGGATTAAATGAGCTGAATGGAACGGCGCGTGTTTGCTTTCACGTTTTTCTACAAAGCGAGGGCCCATTATTTCTTGCGGTGATGTTTTAGGGTTCCTCCGCTAGAGCTCATCTACCTCCTCCTCAGCTGTCCTGGAGGAGAGAAAGAAATTGGGACATGTCTCTATCATATCACCAACTCATGATCTGTTGAGTGAATCGGAGGATGGGGCATCAGTTGCGTCCATGCGGTTCTGCTAAATTGGTTTTTTCGCAGGTCCGCAGTGAGCTCACGGCTGAGTGGAGGCGGCTTGTTTATGATACGACTGGTACCAGACTGGGCCACCTGAGCCATCACGGTGTTTCCCCCCTTCTCCCCAAACCTCGGCCAGCCAATCACGCTGAGCGTACGCCTGCAGAGCAGCCAAGAGAGCAGTGGGGTGCAGCCAAACCAGCCATCTGTATATACACACGCATGCAACACACAAACACACGCTAGAGATTTCCACAAATTCGGAGGGGGCGATTGGCAAACAAAGAGCCAGGAGAAGGGGCATATACCACGACACACACACACACAACACAAGGTTTGTGCTGAAATCAGGAGTGGAATTCGAATGTCTTTTGTTTTCCGCAAACAAAAGAAGCCCTCATGCAGTCGCACTCTCACTTTGACATTCTCACTCTCTAATTTCACATAATCAAACCTGGATTATTATGCAGCCCCGGGTCAGAGCGACCCACTGTCTGGCTGCTGTCTTGAAATCAATAAGACCCCTATCATCTCCCCTGCTGATATACACCACTGCTTGCACATGTGTGTGTGAGGGAGACGCAGCCCTCAGCCTGTTGCTCTGAGCTTTGACAGCTGAATTATTCACTCCTCAGACAGTAGCTCAGCCTCTGCCTGCTGTCAGTTCGAACTGAATTATCAGTTTAGGGGCCACCATACTGCTGCTCTGGGATACGGCTTTAATACTAGCTGCTATTGTGTTGTATTAAAACCTCTCCATCATTGTCCAGAACAATCAATGGCAATCTCATCAGCAAAATTGCAGGTAAAAAAAAACAAAAAAACATTTTCATTTAGATTCTTTATTGGTTTTTGAGATGCTTTAATCTCTGTGATATACTTATTTTTGTAAAAAAATTTACCTTTCAATAGGGAGTATTTACCATGTATGGTCAAATATATAATTATATGATAAACTAAAATGAAAAAATAAGAAAATCGTTAAATACAAATAAGTAAATAATAGAAATAATATCTTTCTAATGCACTAAAATACATATGTTTTGTCCTATTGTTGGATATAAAAAGATTTTATATTTGAATAATTGCGTTATATAATACAACATCATATAAAGTCAAGATAGATAGATAGAGCTACAAAAAAAACAAATAATACGTAATTATATACATAATATAAATCAAATAATACTAAAAAAAGGTAAATACATTTTTTTTTAAAAACATTATTGTGTCTGAATGTGCTGGAGATAACTACTTCATAAAATGGTAATATTAAAATATTCGAACAAATACTAAGAGTATTTAGTATTACTGCTGCCTTTTTTTTTTTAATTCCCAAAGTATTGTTCTGTGTGTGAAAATGGTGTTAGATGGACCAGGAGGCGTATGGCTGCTAATCACATTTTTAGGTCTCATCAGTTAGCTTATCTGACAGTTGGGTTGACCGGGACCATGAGCTAAAGCCCCCTACCTAGAGACTGATAGAAGAAGTTCAAGACCTGTGCCCGCCTGGCACATTGTAGAGGAGGTGTCAGGGGCTAATTGACAGGCTGACGGACAGACAGGTTACAGGGCTTTACCGGCGTCTCCCCGAGGGGGCTCCGAGCACGCCCGGCAGCTGCGCCCGGGTGCCGCGCTCCACGAAGAGGCAAACGTGGGCAGCCTGTGCATCTTCCTCTCATTAGTGTCACAGTATGCGGATACCACTGTTGTCAGGTGAGGCAGTGTGGATCACTATTTTGTCAGCTCTGGCAGAGATTTTGTACATATGCCCATGCGAGTCGTGAAATGTGGTTGAATAATGTGGCAAACACACACACACACATACGGCCCCTCTCCTCATCGGCCCCTGTGAGAGGATTTCAGTCATACATTATTGATGTACTCACTCTCTATCGACTGGCTGCAGTTTCCAGCTCCGTATCTCAGGTCCAGTCTACCTCTCTATTATTCCAATTCTCCTTTGTCTCTCTCGCTGTCTGTCTCGCCAACCCTTTTACAGCACATGTGCATTTTCTGTAAACTCGACCCCGTTCCCTGAAAGCATGGCGATTTTTTTGGTGTGGAATCTGTTTTTGTGTGACTTGCTACAGCTGTTAACAAAGCATGTTAAAAAGAATAATTTAACAACAAAAATTTTATAATATCATTATTTACTACCTTCCTAGGAATGCATACGCTATGTTTATGAGCTCTGTGACGCAGCTGCACTGTGAGACCCACTGTGTGTTGGCTTTCCGCTGTGCGAATAGAAACGCAGTCCCTCACTGATGTCGTGCCTGTATGTGAACTGAGATTTACTATAGTTGAAGCTTTCGGAGCCTTTAATAGCAGTCTTGCATAGCACCTCTAGTGCCAATGCATCGAGATGCTTCAGTCGTGCTAAATCTACACGTTCAGGCCAAATCCGTTACGCAAATAGCTCTGATGGGAAAGAAATGGTTCGCTGAGGAGGCTCAGAGCTCTGTTCAAACACGAGGGTTAAGAGCCCTCGCATTTCATCTAAAACACAATCAGACAGGATGCCTCACTCAGAAATGACCATCGATTTTCGACTAACATCTATCCAACGCTTTTTGAAATCCGTTGCGTTCCGGAAACAGTCTAAGGCTAAGCTAATGCATCTTTTGATCAGGCGGTTAGTTGTTTTACTGTGATGTAATATTGTTAGCTAGCCAGCTAGGAGGTTGTCTCATTTTGATTTATGTGTATTTTTCTGTCGGACAGTAAAAACTCCATATGACATTTAAGTCGGGAGTGTAGAGGGATTTCAAAGGTCACCTCATGAGCACACATGCTGCGCTTTTGCCTTTTAATATAGTTCCTAATCAGTTGTGCTATTCTGCTGTGTCTAGATTTTATTCGTAAAACATGAATCATGTATTTTCTGATGAAAATGGTGGTGCCTTTCTGTGCATGTCTAAAGCATGATGCTAGGGGGCTTGTTAGTGCGTTGCTGGGATAATCTGAATGTATCTTAGCATGTTTTTAGGGGATTGCAAGGTGGTAGAGGACTATAGAGTGCAACACTTTGGTTCCTGAAAATCCTATTCATTTATTGCATTTTCTGGGAACTGACTTTGAAAAATAAGTTTTAAAATAAAACAAAAATACAAATTTAAAGGTATAGTTCACCTAGTAATACATCTCTTTAATAAACCATATAATTTACGGTACAGTATCATTCATGTTCATAGCACAGTACAGGACAACATTGGAGTTTTATATTTTAGTATAAGGGGTTTGTTCAAATCACTAGCATTAGAAATAAGTAGTCAAAATAGCAATGCTTGGTTCAGCCGTTGTCTTCATGTACAGCACTTTGAGAAGTACGTCAACTCTCTCGCTCACTCCATCATGCCATCATTCTCCTACAGTACGTTGGAGTCTTGCTGAGAGGCCTCCTCACGCAATCAAGAATGCTTTGATTGAGTTTTCATCCCACACACACACATATTCATGCATCCGTGAGCGTTAGCGAGATGCGAGTGAATAGGGCTGGGAGAGTTGTGCAAACAGCGAATTTGTGTATGTGTGTGTAGTAACTTACACTTCACATGTGTGAATGTTTTATTGCGCTCCAGTTTGAGTGGGTTTGCTGAATACGTAATGTGGATTTCTGAGAGCGACCACCGTAGAGACGATCTGTGTGTTTCTGAATCAAAGGGTCATGGTTTGGTTGGTTAGCACGACCCCGTATTTACAATTTGGCTGCCTGCAAGAAGCATCTTTCTTCATTGATTTGAGTGTGTTTATCTGTGCAGATGTGTGTGTGTGTGTGTGTGTGTGTGTGTAAATGGCTGTATTGTCCTGTATCTCTGCTGGGATTCGAGGGGTCAGATTAGCTTCATGTCTGAGCGTTTGTGGACCACTTGATTCCACAGAGACACTGCACAGAACGGATAAGAGTCAGTCAATTGTTGCCCTTAGCTTAGCCAAGCATGAACTTATCACCAGAGAATTCGTCTTTAGGACTGAGGTGTGTGTGTGTGTGTGTGGAGTCTGTGTGACGTGTAAATTGCCTGTCTAAATGTAAAAAGACCCCATGAAGATATTTAAATTAGAGTTTATAGCTTTTATTCCATGTGTGGTAGCTTTTAAACTCTATGCTACTGTACTAAACACTGATAAAATCAATAAAGTGCATTTTGTATCATTCTAAAAGATGTTGCTTATGTTCAAAAATGCTTCATCCATTTAATCAAAAATACAGTAAATAGTAATTTTCTGAAATATTAAAGTTAAAAATAAGTTGTTTTTTTTTAAAGTTATTTAGTTTTGGGATGGCAGTTCTGAACTTTTAGCAGCCATTGGTCCAGTCTTCAGCGTCACATGATGCTTCAGATGTGATCTGTCCCAACCAAAATTCCCAGCCAAATCCCAAACCAAAATATATTGAATTATAAAAAATATAGCCAATTCGTGGTCTTTAAATATGTGTTTTTGCTCGTTCCCTGTACAAATTTAGAAGATGCGTATGATTTGTAATTGTAGGTGGATGATGAGTCACACAAACAAACATGCTGGTATCCTCAGATTTTTGGTGAGTGCCAATAGATTTATGTGTCAGTGAGATTATTGCGTTCTGTGTGTGTCTGAAGTGACGTGATCGATGGCTCTCATTGCTGTGGGTGCAGCGTTCAGTATCTCACATTAAAAATGAATGTGTCTGTGTGTGTAGGTGGCAGCGTGTCCCAGAGGTACCAGCTGTTTATGGCTCACTCCAGGAGAGGGGTAGGGGGTCAATGCCTAGACTGGTCTCTATAGCAACCGCGATGTGGATTCGGTGAACATTTTGAGTGTGCGTGAACATCTGGATACAGTATTTGTACACGAGAGGCTTCTGGATTTCTTTAGTTTCGGCTCAGACGATAAGCCCGCTCTTAATTGGGCTCTTAATCTGTTGTGTGCTGAATTGCAACTTTCCTTCAAGGAGTCAGTGTGCACAGATTTTTAGCAGTCTGTGCTTATTTTGATTAAAACATATGTATGTGTAGGAGGATTACGCTACTGAACTTTTCCGTTTTCAAGTACTTTATCTGTATTCACCACTGTTTTTATTTCGAAAGTATGGTAAACACCTATTTTACCGTTTTCTTTTATATGATGTCATAAAATGTAACTGTTAACTGATTTTCAGCCGTCATTACATTCTTCAGTGCCACATGATTCTTCAGAAATCATTCTAATATGCTGATTTGTGACAAAACAGATAAATGTAGTCTTTCAGTAGCATACAAAATGTCGTTCAGTGTAATTTATATCATTGCAACGAGAGATTTTGGAGCCCAGCTGTAAAGTTTGTCTAAGATTTAAAGTAAAATATTCTACATAAATTATATTTTCTGACAAGAATAAACACTCACTCTTCTATGATAGTCTGAGATTGACGACATTTTTGATGAAATTAATCCATCTTATTGTAAACTGTAACATCAAACATCAGAAATTCAATTTGCATATTGTTCAGACAGTTTTTGTTCTTAGTTCTTAGCCAGAACAAACTGTAATGTTGATCAGAGTGTATGCTGAAAGTCAAGTCTGGCTACACAAGCACTGGATTTCCCTTACCCTCCATTTGCCCTCATATTTTTCATTCTCCTTCTAACCCCTCTACATCCTTCTCTCCACATGTTTCTGCTCTTAATCATTTACCTCAGACCTGCAGTTTTCTTTCATTCTGCATCACTCTTGCTCTCATTCTCGCTCTTGTTTTCCCTCAAATGGTTCTCTATTCATCAGACAGGTGCATGAGACAGCGAGGGTGTTCAGAGGACTATGGAAAAGAGAGCTAATTGTGAGCATTTATTCTCACCGTCCAGCTCCCCTAGCATACTGTACTCTCCATGTTGATCCCAAGCACAGGTCTAAGATCATCCGTTCGCTTGTAATTATAACGTCTTGGGTCTGGATTACAGCAGCAGAGGTTCTTTGGAGGTTACAAGCTCGATTTGAGGAGTGTTGTTTGTGAATAAGACAAGAATTCGATGCCAGCTCCGTCTTCTTTTCTTCTAAATGTCCTGTCTCCAGGCGATTCTTGGCCAGCATCAGAGCGAGTGGAAAATATCGAATTCAAGCCAGATAGAGATTAGCAGATAGCATCCTGGAAGCATTTTAAGCTGTGGAAGAATTACCGAGCTCAGGAGGAAATTAGGAGTTGGCGAGGACCCTGTCCTGCCATGAGTTTGGGTTGAACCCAGAATTCCTCGCTAATCTAACTACAGTTGTCTTTTAAGCCAATTGGCTGATATTAATACTTTAAGTTCACAAGTGCAAGTGGAGATTAATGGCGTTTGTGGTGCATTCAAATGTTTTTTAGAGGGATGTTTTTTATGCTGTCAGGCCACTTATAGGAAAATACGTTCAATATTTCTTCAATACAAAAAAAGACTCTTATGAATTACGACTCTTAAAATGTCTCTTATGAACCACTTCTTTTTAGTAAATCAAACGCACAGAATTGTCTAGTTGCAGACTGTCTAGTTTTTTTCATGTGATATAGTTAAATGTATTTTTTCATTTTATAATACATTTTATTCCTTATATGTGACCCTGGACCACAAAACCAATCTTAAGTCGCTGGGGTGTATTTGCAGCAATAGCCAAAAATACACTGTATGGGTCAAAATTATTGATTTTTTTTTTTTTTGCCAAAAATCCTTTTAGGATAGGAAGTAAAGATCATGTTCCATGAAGGTACTTAGTCAATTTCTTACCGAAAATATATTAAACCTTAATTTGTGATAATATGCATTAATAAGATTTTAATTTGGACAACTTTAAAGGTGATTTTCTCAGCATTTTAGTTTTTTTCTGTACCCTCAGATTCCAGATTTTCATATAGTTGTATCTCTGTCAAATATTGCCCTATCCATCCAAATCACACATCAATGGGAAACTTATTTATTCAGCTTTCAGATCATGTATAAATCTTAATTTCTGAAAATTAACACTTACGACTGGTTTTGTTTTCCAGGGTCACACACATATATTTATATATTTGTATTTGTACATTGTTATATATATATATATATATTGTTATATAAATTCAATGCTTATTTTGTTTGTAAAGAATTATATATATATATATATAAAAGAGAAAACACATTATTTTTCTCCAAATTTGTTGCAATCTTATTTTCCTTTTTTTAACAACATACAGTATATAGCAACATCAGTGACTGGAAGGTACATTTTATGTCAGAACTGTATAAATGTTTAAACAATTCAAAGCTAAGATTTACATTGAGGCAGTTTGCCAATGGGCCACTTAAGTTTCTGAGTTCTGAGTAAACACCCAGAGACTGCAGCATAAATTAAATACCACCACTTTTTATTTGTCAACTTGTGTGGTGGATTTTACTTATCCAAAAAATAATTATGAAAAGAAAAGGCGACTTAAATAGTTAATGTCATTAAGCACCTAGAATGGTTGGTAGCTGTAAACAATGGTTTTACATGACAGAAATATAATTTGTGATTATTAATATTAATAATGTAATCATTTATTGAGCATCGCTGCCTTTTATCATATTGCTGTTGCTGCAGCTTGCGTCATGCCTAAGAACTGTGATAAAATCTTTAGCGTATGATCTTGCTGCTTGCTTTATATTTGGTTCTATTGTAAACTAATCAAAAAAAATTGGTTCGAATAAAAACCGTGCTTCTCTGTTCTGCTTTTAAACTCAAGTTTTAATGAGAAAACATTCAAACGCGCACACACACAATCACAAGCTGCTCTCAGTGGGAGAACAGGCCTCATTGTGCTTCCCACTGCGTTGACTGACTAAAGCATGTGCTGGTCAACAGCTGCTCCAGTTGCCTGCCCGCAACCCCCATAACACCTTTATCCATCTCACTTTTTCTGTCTGGAAGTCTCTCTATCAATCTATCTGTCTCCATCTTCTCCTTTGACATCTCCCTGCCAAGTGTGCAGACGTGGACGTGCACCTGCGGCAGCTGTGTCACCCTGCAGTGCAGCTGTCCCCTCTCTGATTCGCTCCATCAGCGTTTGACACTGCTGCAGATCTTCATAATATAGTTAGTGTCACTACTACCATTGCTTATACTCGGGGGTTAGTATATATCCTGTCATTTACTAATGTTGTTTCACAAAATAATCATATTTTGAAATTATTTTCTAAAGACATTACACCTAATACATAAGCCTTTATGAGAATTTTTCTTCTAGAGCTTTCATTTGATATGTACAGTATCTCTGTTTCACCCAAAATGGCACTTATGCCCTCCTGTTTCTCACCCCTTGAAATGTTACTCAGGCAGTTACAGTAGCTGAAACAAACCAAAAAGTAAAAGAAATTCAGATATAGTTCATTTTCATTCATGTAACAAAAATGGTTATTATGGTTTTAGCTTTCGTATTAAACTTTTGTTGAGCGAAAAATGAATTCAAGTATAAACCCGTGACATCTAGGAGTGAGAATATCAAAGAGACTTGGTGGTAGGCTCCTTTAAATACTTAAAAATATCCAAAAAGCCCCAGCAACCACTCAGAACACCTTAGCAACTGCAAAGTAATGCATTGGCACCCTTCAAAACACCCTTGCATTTTGTACTGGCTTACACTTTCTTCATAAAACATAACAAATCTAGTGTTACTCCAGAACTGGCATTTGGTGACCGTTGGCGTCAAGACGGCATCATCTGGTATCTGTGAATCTAATGTTGTTGGATTGTTGGTCTGGCTCTAAATCAGTGTTGTGTAACATTGAGACTTATTGCCATGTTGAACCAGCGTCGTATGGCCGGTGTTGCTTTGTGAGCGGAGCCCCTGGTGGGCTTGTTTGTCATCAGGCTGGGCGGCAGCGCTGATGTGCTGGACTCATTACTTTTGACCACCTGTTTGTCCTGGGGCAATGAGTGAGCGAAAAATAAAGAGAAACGAGGGAGGAGGAGCTGGGTGAAAATGAAAAAGGGAACAGGACGGATCCTTGTGGGACACCTCTCGGGTTTTGCCATGAAGTCACACCGCACGTATAAACACAACTGTGCATGCGTTTGCGATCACAGCCATGTGTCGTTGGAAACAACGCTGGTAGCGGGAGGTTGAATGCGTGTCTTTGTTTGGAAGTCGTCACGGCTGTGTGTCACAGGGACAGGTGGATGGCAATCCCCGTCAGACCCTGCCGCTCACACACTAATGACATTTAACACGGCCATACAGCGCACACACAGGCGCTGCAGGAACCCTGTGTGTTTCTCCACCCCTCTCACTAAACACACACTGTGTGCCCACTCATCCATCTTAAAACTGTCTCTCACTTCATCCTACCCTTTGACCCCGTCACAAATGTCAGAATAAAGAAAACACAATGCCGGTAACCGTCAAAAAGCTTGATGCTGTGCCCAAATGGATTCTGAATACAACTGGTCCTATCGGTCAAACTTTCTTTTTGTTCTTTAATTTGATATGAGCATAACCCTAAATAAGACATATTCCATATTATAACTATTTATAAAAATATAATAGTAATACAATTATATATAATATATATATATATATATATATATATAACACACACATACACATTTCTCTGTAACAGACCTCACCAAATTTAACCATTCGGTCATTTCAGTCAAAATGCAGGGGAAAAAAATTTTATTTTTCCCCAAATCCTCAATGACTTCACACTATCCTGTTCTGCTTGTCTATGTTAATAGGATGCAGGTGCACCCAAAAAATCCCCTTAGCGACAAGGGAGGACATCACAGACTCCAGCGCTGGCAATGAAAGCAAACCCCTGAAAATACATGAATAGATAAAAGAGATATTACAAGCGCAGGCACAAATCACAGAGCTGTGGCCCGGTCATCACAGCGATGCTATCCCAGCATGCCAAATGGGCAGCAGAAGGCTGTGCAAGTGGAGTGGATAGGGGCTTTGTGGGTCAGCAGGCAAAGCAAGGCTCTAGTCTGTTGTGGTGATCCTTTGTGAGTGTGTATCTGCTTAGCACTCATCTCTGATGTATTACAGGAGTGTTGTCTAGGTGTGTGTGTGTGAGATAGAGAGAGAGAAAGCATATGTTCAGACTGGTTCCCAGAGACACGCTGCTTGTTGAGTTTTGAGGAGTGACATGTTTGCTTTTTATAATGGTCAGTGAATTGAGTCTCACTCTGGAAGCAAACTCTACTCCATCACCATTGTGTGTGTGTGTGTGTGTGTGTGTGTGTGTGTGTGTGAAGTTAACTATACTTTGAAGTGAAAATCAAACAAAACCTCCCAAGTGCAGGAAAGGCTTTTAAAAACAGTAAAAACATTACATATATCTAGAGAATGTCCACATTTAGTTATTTAGATAACTGCTGTAAGTAAACATGTGTTGTAACTATGAATTACACAGTGTTATTTAAATATATTGCTCTTAGGTTAGATTAAGATACTGTATAAACATTTCCTGTATGTTTAAGCAGATGAATGTGAGTGTGTGTGTGTAGTTGGACAGGTGCACTAGACAACACAAAAGAGCACTGTCTCTATGCTATTCCTCTCAGTGGCAGTAGCACAGCTGCTTGTGTCCTGTTTCCTCTGTTCTGACTCTTTCTGTTGCGCGCACACACACACACAGAGTACAGGTTTTTACCACTGAACACTCTCATGTTTGTCTTTGACTTACGTATTTCTAAAGGAAAACGAGTTCACATAAACGTTCTTGTACACAATGCACATTTGGGTTGAAATAAAAATGAGATCGCAGTCTTTCTCAATAACAGCAGTGAGATTAAATGGAGTGAAAGTTCTTTTTCCAAGGGCAATGCATCTCCGTTTCTAGTAATAAAGACAGTTCAGACAAAAATGAAAAATGATGTCGTTGTATACTCAAGCTAATGTTGTCACAAACCTGTATGACTGTATGATTTTTCAGTGGAACACATATTCTGAGAAATGCTGGAGACTAAACAGTTCCAGTTGACCTTTACTTTACTTTATATCACTTCTTAAAAGTGGAAATCATCATTTTACTTTTGACTTGTATTATTTTTCCTAAACTTCTGGGCCATCGTTGTCTGAAAACGAAGTACCCTGGGAATCTATGGTTTTCAAATGTTACTTTAGTGTCATTTGTCCATTAAATGGATGAATTCAGCTTGTTGACTGAATATGCTCAGTCTGTTGTTTGTTTGTTCTGCAGGTCACACGGGTGCCGATCGAGTCCTGTGAGCAGTATGGCACATGTGGAGAGTGTCTGAGCTCCGGAGATCCACATTGTGGCTGGTGTGTGCTGCATAACATGTAAGTTCCTTTTTTATTTTCACTCACACGTTTAATAGTGAATAACAAACGATTTGTCGAGTATTTGAAGACCACAATCTCCAAAGCTTCAATTCTGTAGTGAAAAGTCTAGGTATGGTAGTATGTAAAAGCCCAGTGGTGCTCGGATGGCACAGAGGTTGTTTGCCCTCTGGTGGTGGACTACCGCAACTGCATCCAGATGTTAATATCACACTGAATGCTGAATCCTCAGAAGCTTGTATGCTTTTAAATATTGAATCGAACGTTCCCAGAACAACAGGAAACTGACATTACTGCGTTCATCATCTTTTAGTGGTTTTGTGCTGTTGTCTTCTCTCTTGCGTCCTGACTCTGTAGGGGTGTGTAAACCCTCCACTGCCATCATTACAATAATGGCGGGCGTACCTCCTTTGGAAAAGTGCACTTAAAGTAATTTGCATGACTCCCGACAGGACAGGGACAAATAATTGGCGAAGCGAGCGGTATTTGTGCATCTCTGTTCAGCATGGGGCTCTTTTTTTTTCGTCAGCATGCCGTTAGCGTGGCAGGATTACATTCCCCCGTCAGTCCTCCAGGGCTTTCTGCTGTATTAAAGCTCATGTAATACAGATGCCATTCGAATCTCAAACATATCATGCTGTGCTGTGCTGACAAGCTTATGTAGTTATTAATTCACTATCAAAAAGGGCTAAAAGTACCGTGCCACTATTTAGTTTTTTTATGTGTGACACGATTATTTTTTTATCAATTACCTTAGAAATATATTTAAGTTTATACTTTATAATACATATTTACATATTAAAATGATTTAAAATAGCTGTATTGTAGCATGTTATTTTTATATATGCTATATATGCTGTACTTATTTTAAGCTGCATATTTTTTGGAGGAACATATACTGTAAATATCGTGGTATATCACTACGGTAGTCACTCGATACCTATATCAAGTTCCTCATTTTCTCTTTCACTCCATGTGTGCTTGTATTCCTCCCTCCCCATGGCGAGTGTTTTTTTTCACAGTCAGTGTTCTCTTAATGAAATTAACATCTCACACTCGTTCTAATTCCAGCTCCACACTCATATTTGCTCATTTCTCACTCCTCACGTCCCCTATGGAGTCAGTCCTTCCTCATCTGATAGAGCTACAGACAGAGAGAGAGAGAGAGATTGCTGACACCTACTACAATGCAATGCTTCATTAGTCTTTTAGCCTTCACTGCACTGTTTTCTTTCTTTTTTTTCTCATACTTTAGAATAAATGTTTTAAAATAGTTTCCCTGTGATCGTTAAAGCAGCAAAGCTGATGGTTAAAAAAAAAATAAAAAGTACTTGTTTCTTATATTCATCAAAGCTGAATTTATTTAATCAAAAATACAATAAAAAGTAATATTGTGAAATATTATTACAAGATTAAATAGCTATGTGCTGGTTTAAAATGTTTTCAAATTTAATTTATTTCTTCTTGTGGCAAAGCGATTTTCCAGCAGCCAGTTCTTCAGTCTCCAAGGTCACATGATCCCTCAGAAAGGATTTTAATTAACTTAATAAACATTTCTTCTTATTAGCAAAACAGTTGTACTGCTTAATATGTTTGTAGAAACATATTCACAGACAAAGTAAAGCAATTAATCAATAAAATAATTAATGTGTCCTTGCTGAATAAATATATACATTTATATATATATATAAAAAAAAAAAAAATCAATAAAAAAAATACTGACCTCCAAACTTTTAGATGGTAGTGTTTTATTCATAGTACTTTCCTTGTTTCCTTTTTCTTTTCTTTTTTTTACCCTGGAGACTTTTTTTGTAGAGCAACATTATTCTGCTCTTAGTATGTGAGATGTCTCTCTTTATTCTTACCTCAGTTCAGAATAGTGTGATTTACCAAAGTTCCTCTAATTACCAGCAGCTGCTGCGCACCATGTGATTGAAAGGAGAAAAAAATGAGTGAGAAGCAAGATAGTGTTGGAGCACATGGGGCAGCACTAAATCTGCTGGTGTTTAGACTATGAAGGCAAACAGCATCTGTCTGGTGTCTGTCTGGTGATACACAACATCTCTCATTGGCCAGTTAGGTGGAACCCTGAAGCTGGGAGGAGACAAAAGAGCTGAGCATAAAGTTTGCTGTCAGATTTAGGAGGACTAATCTCCTTGGCCCGTGGAGAACACTAATCCTGGAGATGATCTGATTGGCTGAACTCCTGTGAGGTCAAAGGCTGGTTTAATTTCAGTGATCCAGCAGTTGCTCAGCAGAGATCATTCCAACGGATCCATAATCGCTTTTAGGATTTAGCTCATTATAGAGAGAAAAAAGGAGGTGGAGAATCTTAGATCAGTGTTTAAGGGCACTGTGTAAGCGCATTTAACATTATGCAATACATGAGAGTTTGGAAAGTAAGTGTGTGTAAGCTCTCGGCTTGGGTTTTGTTTGCATGGCTGTGGCGGCAGTTCCAGGAGGGAGACGATCTTCACAGCAGGGTTCAGCGTTTGATCCGTGCTGTGAGGAAGCGTTCGCTCGCTCTGGCTCTCTGTGATGTGCCGCATGGACATTCTTGATAAGTTGGACACTTTTTCTGCCACGTATACTGTATGCTGTGCACTGTATGCCGGTTTTAGTATGCATTGAATGCGCAGAGCACAATGTGTGAGACAGTGTCCCATAATGCAGTGCACTTGACTTGACCTTCCACGTGACAAATCAACCAGTTTTTACAGGAATTTAAAAATTTAGATTTTCCTGAAAAGGTTATGGAATTTAGTACAGATTTCAAAAACATAGTGTAAAATGCTGTT
Source organism: Enteromius paludinosus (assembly GCA_032361165.1). Taxonomy (NCBI): domain Eukaryota; kingdom Metazoa; phylum Chordata; class Actinopteri; order Cypriniformes; family Cyprinidae; genus Enteromius; species Enteromius paludinosus. Next base: position 13,211,781 of record JAUMHQ010000089.1, on the reverse strand, counting down.
TTTTATTTTATTATGAGAATGGATGGAATAAATTACATTTTCCTAAACAATAATTGATTACATAATTAATTAATTTGTTTAATTTCATTTATAAATGTATCAATACATACATTTTTAAATATAAATTATAATTCAATTTAATATGTACGTTAATGTATTAAATAATGTATTACACTCCTCTAATTTAATAAATAAGGCTTTTTATTTATTGTTTAATATTTTTATTATTTATTAAACATGTTTAATCAAGTCACGCATCAAACACAGTGATGATAATACAGCATACTGTATTTGTCATGCAGGATTTATCATTGCATATTAACTATTTTTTTCACATACTATAGTGTGCAGGACTATAGGCTGGGCGATATGGCAAAAAACTGTATCACGATATCAGTGTTTCATATCAGTCAATATGAATAATTATTGATATTTTTTATGACCCATTTAAAATAAGGGCCAGGAGAAAAATATATTACATTTCAACATTTTAATTTTAAACTTAAAGGTGCCATAGAATGCATTGAGAGAATATTTTAAATTGTTCTCTGATATGTACATAGAAGGTATGTAGC
>JAUMHQ010000089.1:13191651-13211106 GCA_032361165.1 Enteromius paludinosus | reverse complement strand
AGTCTGTGTTGTGTTGGAATTTGACCGTTTTTCAGTCGTCTTTTGCAAACACTTGATTTCTATAAGAAGTAGGATACGATGGTGTTTGAGACTCACAGTATGTTATGTCCATGTACTGAACTGTTATTATTCAACCATACCAAGATAAATTCAGTTTTTAATTCTATGGCACCTTTAACCTTCCTCTGATCGTCATCCCCTCAGTTATTAAGACAGAAATGTCAACAACCATGGAAAACTCAAATAATTAAAAAGTAAACATAATGCCACTGCCACTGATGATTCTTTATCAAAAGGCACTAAAACAGAGTAGCTCTCTCTCCACGGTGGTCTGCTGCTTGTGCGGTGCTGCAGCTACAGTTGTTGGTTGAATACGGCTGTGCTCCAAAGGGTGAGCGCGACTAAGGTGGGACATCAAGTTCGTGGTATTACCAGTCTTGGTGGGTAAACTACATTGGTCTGACTACGGTCAGACTTATAATATCCAAAAAACTGCCATACTGGCGAGCTGTGGCTCTCATTTTCTGTTTATGAAGAGCAATCCAGCAGAACAGCGCGAGACAACGATATGGCGCAACTTGATACTGTTACATGATTGGCTGTTAGCGTAGGTTACCAGGTTACCAGAGAGCGAGTACCTTTGTTAATGCAACCGAACTAGCTTCGCAACCTCTGCTTTCTATTGATGGGAAGTTCGGATCATCTTACAGACTCGTTCATTTGAGTCTAGTTCAGCAAAATGAACTAATCTTTTTTCGAGTCATCCCATTAATTTTTTAAAAAGTATAAATAAAATGTTTTTTTCCCCAACACTAGTAATCCTAGTAGATACGTACGCACATGCTGATCACACTACATACAATACAATACTGTACCACGTGACGCGATAGCCCCATAACCCTATCAAATGCAGTCGAAGTCCGAAAGAGAATTGATTCGGTCATCTATCGAGTCTATTCGAGACTTTTCGCGATGCGCATGCGTGACTGAACGAATCACTCCCTGAGATGACTCGTTCTTCCCAAGTCACATTAAATATCCGTTCAAATTGAACGAATAGTTCAAGAACGACCCGTCACGGGCCGACGAAGAATAAAAACTATCGAACGTTTTATCGAACACATTTTTTATTGATATCGATCAAGTGCCAATCACGATACATATCATTATCGTTTTATCGCCCAGCCCTACTCTATAGTATACCATTCCAATCAAATAGTCATAGTTTTAGCAAGAGGTAGGTGCCAGCACGCTTGGGTATGACCGAACATTATGGCTTCTTTTGAGTTGGTACTGTTCTTTCTACTATCAAAACAACATATAGCGACATTATCTCATTTCACAAAGCAGTGACGTGATGGTCTCCTTTCTTTAGACTGACATTTGAGTTGCATAGTCACAACATTTATAGTCGCAAATTCGTTAGCAATCAACAACACAGTTCATTAGCTCATCAGTTAAATGATTATAGATATGTGCACGCATTTGGAAGGATTGCTGTATAGACGCTTAAACGTTCATTCAAACAGCGATTATGGTTCTAACAATCATATGCTGCTGATTGCATAGCCTCACCGTTTACTCCTCAGTCTCTGTAATGAACTTAGATGGTGCTGGTCTGTGTTCAGATTGGTGCTCAGCTAAATGAATTCCTAATTGCATATTGATCTGGAGGAATGGAAGCAGGTTCACCCTCACATGCTGTTTATGAATGAATTATTTCACCTGTTGGACAAATACGGGAGCAGTATGGAGATGAGAGATCGATTTACATTAGTGTTGGGTTTTAGACTCTTCTCGTCTCTCTAGTAGTCTCGCCTCACCTCCTCTCCTCGTTCCATCTGCCCACGTCTCATCTCCTTGTGTCTCAACTCTTTTTTTTTTTCTTTTTCTTGTCTCGTCTTTACTCAATTAGTCTTGACGAAAACTAGTGTTTTCATCTCATCTGAACTTTTCTGTTTGCTTTGCTTCTCTTTGTGCACATAATCTCAGCTCTCTTTTCTTCTCATTTAATCTGAACTCTTCTCTTTTTGCCTCATCTCGGCTCTGCTCTTTTTATTTCATCTCATCTTTCTCTTATCTTCTCTTCTCGTCACTTCTTTTTTTGCCTCATTTAATTTCAAATCTTTTCTTCTCATCTCATCTTCAGTCTTGTTTTCAATTTTCATCTCTTCTTGACACTTCTCTGTTCATTTTTATTCTTCTCATCTCATCTCCTCTTCTCAACTCTTTTTGGCTCATCTCATTTTTTTCTCTTCTCATCTCATGTCTCTTCTTCTCATATGCTGTTGTTTCCTCTTCACTCTCTTCTATTTTTTGCCATGTCATCTTATCTTATTTTGCTTCTTCTCCTTCTCCTCTCATCTCGTTTTTGTCTCTCGTTCCCTTTCCTCTCTTCTTGTCTCATCGTGACTCTTCTGTTCTCTTCTCCATCTCATCTGAACCCTCCCGGGGAGAAGTTCACAACACTCCCACTGCTTTCTTCTCAGCTTTATTTTAAAAGCGAGACTTTTATTCGTCTATAAAGCGTCCCATCTTCTCCTCCCTCAGAGCTTTGCTCAATCAGATGTCTCGCCACACACCTCGCGGGATGTTTTGTGGATGCTGGTTAGAACGCAGAAAAGAAACAAGGGAAAATGTTCTCCTGTCTTCTGTCTCAGCTCATCAGGACTGAGTGTGTGTGTTGAGGGTGTAAGGAGAAACAAAGACACTGTAATTGCCTGTCTGGTGCATTGGGCTAAATCAGACGGTAGAGAAAAACCCAAAGGTTAACCCACCACTACCATTACCCTCCTCTGTCTGTCTCTCTCTCTTACACACACACACACACACTGAAAACAGGCCATTCATAAATTGTAAAGCTTGTCACATACAAGCTGTAACATATTACTACCACTTTTAAAATATCAACGCTTATTCATAATTAACAGCAGTATGTCAATAGCTTTCAGTTTTCAGTATGTCAATGCTAAGAGTTTAGTCATAACAGCTCATTTGCATATTAAAGGTTGCTGATATTAATGCTAAAACAACCTATTTTATTTAAAGACCCAGAGAGGAGTCAAACTAAAAACACATTTTGGTGCAACAAACCTTGACTTTAAGAGAATATGAATCATATTGCATGTGTGTTGAGGCATTTTCTTTGATGTGTATGCAGCTCTCTAAGCATTTCATTCAGGTCTTTAGAGGACCAGGGTTGTCGAGAGGCAGAATAAACCCCTCTGGAGACAAAACGATGTGTACTGGGAACACACACTCTTCATTTAATGAAAGAGAGAAAAGAGGTTGCCCACTAAGTACACACACTTACATGTACACACACATTATAATGGCCGTCTCCTGGTGCCATGGCAACGCAGCATCCCGAGTACACCCACCTCCTCATCCAAAATCAAACCCGGCGCCTGGATTTGGCGGCTCGGAGAGATGCACACACTCGCGCAGACAAACCCACACCCACGTTTTCAGACAGTGAAGTATGCACAAGCCGTCCCGGACATCTGAAAGCACATTAAGTGTCATCTACCCCACCACCCCCTTCACAGCATTAGGCATGTTAAAAAGACATGGCAAATTGCAAGCCTAAACGCTCTTTGTCAAAGATAGAGGAGCAAAGAGAGAGAGAGGCTGAGTCAAAACCAAGTGACAGGCTGAATGAGTGTGGTGTGAAAAGTAAAAATAACAACTCTCAGATTTGCAGGAGTACAATGACATTTATAACTGTAGGATGCATCTCCCATAGTAGTTTCTTTTAGTCTATGTGTAAATGCTACAGAAAATTGTCATTTAGCTTTAAAAAAATTAATTTTCCTGTCTATCAGTGATTTCTGCCAAAAAAAAAAACCACTTTGACAGGAATAAGAGGACATGTTCTGGAATTAAATGTGTATAAGGTGTGAGCATTGTTGGCCTGTGACGGTAATGACAGTTTTAGTCATGTGTCTTATCAGCTGGTCTGGAATTAAAAGACACTTATTGCTCTTTCAGGGAGAATGATGTTTTGCACGTGTTCAGTACCAAGGACAGCAGCTGAAGCCAGCAGTGACACTCATGCAGCCTGTGTGAAAATGAACCGCACTTAAAAGTCAAAGGGATATACGTCAATATTCAATTATATAGACTAGTAATCGCTACTGAAAATCCAGCTTTGCATAATGGAATAAATAAAAGAAAAAAAATATTGTTTTCAATTTTAATAATATTTCACAATAAGCTGTTTTCACTGCATTTTAGTCAAATGAACGCAGCCTTAGTGAGCACGAGAGACTTCTTGTAAAAACATTTGAAAACCTTACCAACCCACACTTTTAAATGTAGTTCACTGGGAAATGTCAGTAAAGTTATGGAAATTACAGGTCATTAATTCACCATCATGTCATTCCAAATCCATGCATTCTTCTTTCCTCCAAGGAACACAGAAGAAGATATATTGGAGAATGTCCAGTGTTCTCTTTTTTATAAAGAGGACTGTCAGAATTCTAAAATGTGAAATATTCCCATCTTTTATAGTTCTGAAATCTCATTTCTGCTCATTTGCTGTGCCAGATTTAACTATCAAACATCATTGGTGTGTCTTGTCATAGACATCTAGTCAGTGTGACACATTTTTTTATGTAACATGGTATATTGAATTAAATTTGAAAACAGAGAAGACTTTAAGCAAATAATCATTTCAGTTTCTTTTTATATACCTTTTTTTAATGCTAAGTTTTGCTTCAGTTTGACTATATGGCTTCAGGCTCTTTTCTTTATTTTTAGAGGTATTATTTTGCTGTGTGTATATATATGTATATATAGATAGAGAGAGAGAGAATTTTATTTATTTATTTATTTATTTATTGATATGTTAATGGATAGCATTTTGCATCAAGCCATTGTTTTTTTTTATGGATTTTTAATGTTATGTTAATTTGTCGTGAGGTTGAGGAAATGAAAAATGGATAGTACATATTCCTCATAAATTCATTTTATTTTTGTTTACTGGTTTAAGCGTTCATTAACTTAATGGGTTCTCAGAGAGGGGTAACATTTACTGAGTTTCTGCCAAATTAATAAACATCAATCTTTGTGTTTGTCCCAATATTTTCCCATGCAACTAACTTCTATGCACTCTGTTTCTCTTCTAGATGCTCTCAAAGGGATCGTTGCGAGCGGGCAAACGAGCCGTACCGTTTTGCTGCCACGCTGAACCAATGTGTAAAAGCTACGGTGTACCCAGACAGCATCGCCGTGTCTGAACCCAGCGTACCGGTGAGACAGTTTATAGCCTTTACTCACAAGAACACAAACACCTTAACAAACCTTAAGGTTATGTTGACTGAAATACAGGAGCACGGATTCCTTCTAGCGAGAAAAATTAGCATGAATTAGTTTTCAGTGCAATGTCTAGATAAACAGTTTTGGGTTGTAGAGAGTGTACAGTGTGGGAGGGCTTGAAGAGAGAGAGATCTGAAAACAGAGGCCTTTGGGAAAGGTATGTGTGTGGGTGAGATGCCAAATAAGCATGTGGGCCAGAGTAGGAGTTGCGTTTAAGAAGACAGAGCCATCGATTCAGGGCTAAGACTCTTGTTTGGGACATTATTTTTAGTTTTTGCTTCTTATTCATGCAAGAAAAAGTACTAACTCAGGCATACCAGGAAGTCTGAAGGTATTCACCTTGGTTAAACTTTCCTAAGAAGCCAAAGGGAAAAAATTGTGATGTCCGGATAATTGATAGAGCCTGTGTATCACAGCTACCTGATTAAGATAATGAGGCGTCCGGCTGTAAATTAGACGTTTCTGTCACGCCGTTGCGCTCAACGACATGAAAACAGGGTCACCGCTGTTCAGCGCGTCGTACGATAAAGGGAAACCATCACCATGACAACAAAAACCCATCCGCACGGATGCCGGAGGAGCATGAAAAGCAGCAAAAACAATCAAATTACCTTTATTAGAAATGCTAGCAACAATTAGCCTTCCCTGCACATCGGCAGCCGCGATGAGAAATGAAAAAAGCGCAATGAAAGGAGCAAAGGCAAAACATAGAGACACCCATGACGCCTTGTCAGTGTTGTTATGGTCAGACAATGCTTTATAGCAAAACAATGCCTTGTCTCGATGTTTGAGTACGGCCTGTGTATGTACAACGAGTAACAAGACAGCTAATTAGCATTTCTGTAGCTATCGCTCTCAGCACGTTAGCTTAAAGAGTGCAGAAAGAAGCCTCCGTGTGGTTTTGAAGTAATTAGATGGCATATAGACATTGGAAATTTCAAAAGATGGGGCAAAAGTCAATGAGATGGTCCAAAATAACCTTAGAACTATTGAAAACGATGTGGTAAAAGCAAAAAAAGTTAGCCACGCGGTCCCAGCAAATGTCACAGCAATAATTGTCCTCTTCTTCATTGGCGAGAAGCCTGCATGTGAAATGTGTGTATTTATAGCCTGTGAGCTCCATCCTGTGTGTCACCGGTCCTCAAGAGAATGACTTCAGAGGGCCATGTGTGCTTTGAGAAGATGTGCGAGAGCAGGTGTGTGAAATGCAGGAGATGTAGTTCAAAGATAGAGAAGGAACGGACGGATTGTTAAATGCCCTCTTTGAGCAGGAGTCTTTATAAGGTTAAGTCTGTAATGATGGCTGCAGTTTATGCTGTGTGAGACCATCTGGTGCGTTCTGCAGAATGAACTCTGCCCGTGTCAAAAGACTGAGGTTATTTGAAAAGAAATAAATAGCTTCTAGGAGATACAGTATAGCTCGGTGGATAGCAGTCGTCGTTCAGACATGTAGACAGTGGTTTTCTCACCCACTCTCTGTGTTTTTCTATATCTACAATATAAAATAAATTCTTACATAAAATAATGTAATCCGAATAGAGAATAATTGTTCTAATAATAATAATAATACAAAAATAATTACTTTTAATATACTAACACTAGTATATTGAATAATATTAATGTCAGTTAATTCAAATAAAATACTGTATTTAAGTACAACATTTAATTTAATTGTATTTCTTTTTTATTTTATTGTATTTTGAAAGCGCCTGTTTTAATCGGATCTCTTTCCTCCATCTAGCTGCTGGTGAAAGTGACAGATGTTCCGGATCTTTCTGCTGGAATCACATGCTCCTTTGGGAACCTGACGGAGGTTGAGGGCAGAGTGGATGGGAATCAGATTCTCTGCACTTCTCCCGCTGCTAAAGATGTTCCCATCATCCCCACAGATCAAGGTATTTATTCAAACTAGGCTAGTCAAACTTAAACTCCATATTGCCGCACAGTTTTATAACCCCATAGATTTACTCCCGCTCTCCATGTACTCAACTTTCTCTATCAATTGGCATCTCTTTTGTTTTTTTCTTTATCCATCCGTCTACCTGTTCCCCCTCAGGGAGGTGATCTCTATTCTCTTGTATAGATGCTCTATTAATAGACCCTCCCTATCGTACCCAGCAGCCTCGCTTCCTAATGAGGGCTTCATTCAGTGGTGCCGCCTGCTCTCACACTCGAGCCGCACCATCGATCCCACCGGCCACGTACAACCGCGGCTCTAATGAGCCTACACCGACCCCGGGTCGGCCCTAGGGCTACAGGCGTGCTCTCAGACACACTTACGCCCATTACAGGTGACAAGCCCTCTGCCCTCTCCCTACCCATAATAGCTCCAGGGAGGGAGTTCTTCCCGAACACTGATCAACAATCGCGTTTAGAGTCATCTGTGGTTATGAATTTAATCGGGGATCGGCTCGCAGTGTGGGAAACCAAAAGTAGAGGATCCAGTTTCGTATTAAACCACATGGTGTAACTGTATACGTGTTCACAATGTTGGCGACGCTTATACAGCAAGATTACACAGATTTTTTTAAAAGCTAACATTCATCTGCAGGCAATTTCCTATATGTGCTTTCCGTCTAACCTCTGTTGAGAAGCAGATGGCCGCATATTCGGCAGAAGTTGGTTGTGATTATCTGAATCGCAATAATCCCCTCCCAGCTCACAGTAAATGACAGCTCTGTTTACCTACAACCCCCGTCCTCTTGTTGGGGGGAGCGTTATCCAATCAGTGGCCTCCCTCAGGTAAATGTCATCTAATCCCCCGGTGGCTCATATTTGCCACGTCTCTCTTGACTGAACCGGGCTCGATAGGAACATATGAGCATCGATCATGTGTGGAAATACCTGCTCATTGAGTGGTGGGTGTGACCAATTCTATTCCTAGTTCATTTCCAATAGCTGCAAGGCACGCGACGGGAATTTGGGAATTGCGTGCCAGTTATTGTCCTTGGCATATGTGCCAAAAACAAGCTTAAAAAGCCAAATTTTACCCTTCGGTCCATTCATTCCTGTTATGAGACGCGGAAACAGGTGCGAAGGAGGTAAGAGGAGAGGAAGTGGTGCTTTCGGGTCACGGCTGACTCCCACACACTGTATGCTAGCTGAATCGCTGCCTGTTTGGGACGGAGCTTGTGCTTATTTGAGTATGAAGGAGCTGGCCGCTTATCGAGCGCAAGCGTTTGGTCTGAACGCCGATCGGCATTCTCCACGCAGCCACCCTGCCAAACGGGATTGGCCTGGCTGGTGTTCTGCAGCGCTGCCAGGCGCTCCTCTGCCATTACATCGACGCTGCCGCCCGCGGCCCTGTTTCACATTAACAGCAGGGCTCAGCTGTGTTCTGTGTGACAATAGCATGTCCCTAAAAAAAAAATAAAAGCGCCAAATATGCTCATATCGGTTTGGATGCCACGCACTGCAGAGCTGCTCGAGGCTCCGCTTGACTGTGAGAATACGATGCGAGGAATGCCAAGTATTAATCAGAAGACAGCTTGAGCATGAAGCAAGCTGAAAAAAGGGTGGCAAACCAAACACAACAGAATGCGATGTGACAGAAATGTTCTCATGTCTTACTCTCTTGCTCTCTTTTTCAGACTGGTCGGGTGTCGAGCTCAGACTGAACTCGAAGGAAACGGGTCAGATGCTAATTAGCACAGAGGTGAAGTTCTACAACTGCAGCGTGCACCAGCTGTGAGTATACACACACTTCATTTAACTCATTTCCAGAGCTAAGAAAAAATTGCATGTGAGAACTCGTACATTTTTCAGCCATTTCCCATTGATGGGTTAAATTGAGCAAAAAAAGGCTCAAATGTCCTTTTCTGACAAAGCTCAGATTTCAGAGCCTTAGAATATTTCTTGTCATTATATATTTTTTAAGTTTTTAGAAAAAATCTTATGCTTTTTTTTTTTTAATCAATTGATGAATACAAATTTCAAAAGAGTAGAATAGAAAATAATATATATATATACTGTCATTTTATATTAAGCTAGTGCGTTCTGAATTTCATTTTCTTTGCAAAACCTTTGAATGGTAGTATACCTCTTTTTTAAATTAAGTGAAATTTTAAGGAATCATAGGAAAAATGTTGCATTGGCATACAAAACACTAAATGCAAGTGTGCTAAAACTGTCCTAACATAGCTATTTGGCTCCTAGTTAAAGCTGGAGTTCGTAACTTTGGATGCTCTAGCAGTTAATAAAAAGAACTGCGTGCATCTTGTGGAAGAACACTGTACAATCTACTTTTCTCTGTTTATGTCTATGAGGGATCACAGGTACCCAGCTACTCTGCAGTGATACCTACCCAAACCAGTCTAAAATAGTCCAAATATGAACACTTATTATAGATGTACCGCAGTGATTCAGGACAAGCTAAAAACACAGTTTGGAAAATGGATTCATGGTTTACTCGCTCACTATATGAATTTAAAAAAAACTTTGATTTTGTGACCATATAGTCTTTAATATCAGCAAAAAGGGAATGTTTTTTTTTTTTTCAGAGAAAGAGAAGGTAGTTTTCATTCAAAATTATAATTAGAATTAATGATAATTTTTATTAAAGATAAACATTTATTTACTTGAAAGAGCTTTCACAAGAGAATCGGTCACAAAAAGGTAATCAGGAACTAGTCTATGTTAAATTGTTTGGCGCTGTTGTTGTTTTTGATTGCGTAACCGTTGTTTATCGAATGTTGTTCAGCTTTACAGCTCAATCAGAATCTTTTTCTAATGCATCATGAGAAATACGATGTGTCATACCATCTACCCAGGGGCATGTTGCTATGATATTTATCTTTATGATGTATTCGTCCCACATACGCAGCCCTGCTGATATTTCTCACTTCCTGTGTCGTAGAGTATCAGCGTTGTGTCACAGCGCTCAGCCAGCTCAACTCCGCACGCTGTGAATGTTTCAAAAGTGTTACGCAACACGCAAAAACTGTGAATGTTTCAGGCCCACGGGCGTTTGATAATATTCAAAGAGTTTACCAAGCCAGCGTCTGGCGCCACACCAGATTCTCGCAGCGAATTTGAACTCTCCAAATCGTTTTTTTTTTGCGGGACGCCAGTATCACGTCCCTCTCAGGCTGCACTTTTCCGTGACTGGCGAGGGCCTCGTGGCTATAAAAAACACCCATTATGGCGAATGCCGGCTGATTGCTTGACATTTCTCAAGTGTCGAGACTGAGATGTCTGAATTGCTGAATCTAAGTGTGCTGTGGGTTTGGCTCTCCGGCTGGAGGCATCGCTGTCTGTCACAGTTCAATTCCACTTCATCTGCTGTGATGGCTGATCAGAGAGGAGCGGGTTCGACTGCATCTCCCCTCTCCAGGAGGCCCGCTGATAAACAACCGCTCGTGTCTGAACGAGCTTTGTGTCTTTGTGCACGCGGCGCCTCCAAACTCCCCTTGTGTGCGTGTTTATGTGTGTTTTAGCGCATATTCGTAGCCTCTCGTGTGCGTTCGGAACCACATCTCATAAGCGTGCCTTCTGCGGAGAACAGATGCTGCTCGATGCAGGAGATCACAGAGCCCTCCAGTAGCTGGAAGCTTTCTAAAAGGCTCAGGAAGAGGTAGCTTCCGAGGGTGCTGATTGGCTGGCGCTGAAAGACTCGCCCCCTCCCTGTTTGCATCGCTTCCTTGCTCTCTCACGGCCGTGTCGCCCGAGCATCTGACATATCTGGAACTAATCAAACAAACTCTCTGTATCCAATCCCTCTGAACACGCACCCCTTGCGTGTGAAAGACCTCACACCGAGCTCCGTTGGCACTCTGTGCCAGTGCCACAGGGGATTATGGGTAGTCTGAGGCAGAATGGCCCCTCCTTGTGTGTTCAACCTGGCTCAGTTTTTTGCAGCGGTTGTCCTGCCACATTCTCTTTCACTTCAAATGTTGTAAAATGCTCTAATTTGTCTTGAGTTCCCAATATAGTGATTTATATGCGAATCATGCGGTTCAATGGGATTGGCCTGTCTGAACCCATTGGACCAATGGCAAGCCGGCGCTGATGAATATTTTAGTGTAAATAATGCATAATTTAGCCATCAAGTGGAAAACACAAACTCTTGGATGCCAAAGTGTTGTAGAGGTTTACATCTTCAAGATTCCTCAACATCAAACACATGACATGTTCCTCTACAAATAGAACAAGGCCTGCTCGCTCTGTCTTGGATTTAGTTTTGAACTGCTGTAAGTGTTGTATTGGAATGTGTTGGTACAGTATTATGCATTCTGGATGTGCTCTTTCTCGTAAACTGAGCTCATCTGCATATAAATGATGAATAGAAAGCTTCTCGCTCCAGGCACACAGACGGGTACATGCATACACACATGCTCGTAATGTATGGCCGTATTCTCTCGTGGTTTCCCCCGCTGCAAATTGGAATACAGCTAAATAGAGATGGCACACAGGAAGTGAAGCGATGCAGGGATCACAACCCTGGTTTATCTCAATTTTGGCCTTAAATTAAACACTTAACCTCCCGTTGCTCCCGTGAGATGGTGCTTGCAATTAACGTACTGTGAATCGCCGAATAACAACCCCCCAAAAAAAACAAAAAACAAAAAAAACGGCAGGTGTTTAAACACTTGTCTATTACTGTATTTCCCCTTAAGTTGACTGTTAATGCTTTTACATTAGTTTGAAATACCATGTGACGATCCATGTTTGATTAAAGAAATAATACATTGATTGTTCTAAAGCAGTGTAAACAGTTTTGTTGTGGGGAAAAAAAATTTAACTTATAGTCTAGACTTTTTTTTCTTTTTTGAAGGACTATAAACACAATTAGTTTTGTTAACTATTATAATACTTAGCATCACAATTATTGCAGTTAGAATTACATCGCCAAGATCATTCCATATTCACTGTCTCACTCACAGACAATATAGTCCTAATGCAAATCACATGTCACGCCATGACTATATGGCTTAGTAAAGTCTGTATGACTCAGTTCTTGAGTGATAATTGTACGTCTGAGTTCTAACCTTTGCAGAGCCGCAGTACATCTGTATGTGGTATTCAGTGGCACAGCACTATACAACAGCACATGCAAATTTCCGCAGCACACTTTTAATTTATTCAGCATTAAACCGCAAAGGTCAAGGACACAGCAATGCTGGTCTCAAAGGCACAACCTGCTCCCTGTTGCTAATCTATAACCCAGAGCTACGTTTTATGCTGACTACTTTCACAGTACCCCCAAAAAAGGGCTTTGGATCATAAATCAGGAATATCATGAGAGTGGTAGTAATACTTTATTCTGTCTCTCGCATGCTCTTTCCATCTGTTTAGGTGTCTTTCCTGTGTGACCAGTTCCTTTCGCTGCCACTGGTGCAAGTACAGAAACCTCTGCACCCACGACCCCTCCAGCTGCTCTTTCCAGGAGGGACGCGTCAACGCCTCAGAGGTACACACACACAAACACACACTGTGTGTTGAGGTTAGAGTCTCTCAGTAGCAAATCTACAGGATCACAAACCTCTGGGGAAGATCTTCCAATAATAGCTGCTGAAAAGTGTGTGTGAAGTCGACGGTCGCCTCGCTAGAGAGCGTACGTGTGTGTGTGTGTGTGTGTGTGTGTGTGCATTTGCAGGTGTTCAGCTGATCAATGTGCTACATTACACCCTGTCAGGTGGTAAACACACTTGCTCACCCTCTCACAGCGAGCAATTAGCAGTCGATATCCGGAATATTCTCCCTCACAGCACACACAGACTTCCCACTTATTCACACACAGCCATATGCACAAAATAAACACACACTTACACTGGCAAAAACTCCTTACGGTGCACCATCACTCATGGTGTGTGTGTGTGCTCATTTGCATTTTCGTGTGTGCCGGCCTGCGTGTGTATAAGTGTGTGACTGTGTATCTTTTGTGTGTTTTCACCTTATACATTAGGGAGAAAATTGCTGTAATAGAATTGAGCTAAATATAGCAAAAGGTTATCTTCAAGGACTGTAGTGGTTCATAAATAAAAACAAATATTTATTTATTTATTTACTTAAAAAATGACTTTAATACGAATGCAATTTTTGATGCATTTGTCTTGACTACCTGTTCATCTCTCGCTCCCTTTAGGACTGTCCTCAACTGGTGCGCTCTGAGGAGATCCTGATCCCAGCTGGGGAAGTGAAGCCTATCACGCTGAAAGCCCGGAACCTTCCACAACCTCAGTCGGGTCAGCGCGGCTACGAGTGTGTGTTACACATACAAGGAGTCAGTCACAGAGTCACGGCGCTCAGATTCAACAGCTCCAGCGTGCAGTGCCAGAACAGCTCGGTGTGTGTTTGGGTTTGGATGGCAAAGATAATAGTGAAATCTCAGTTATTTTTCTTAGACATCAATAAGATTATACTTAGCAATAATGATACTTAGCATGCATCAAATGTACTGTATTTACAGTACTCTAAGCTATGAAAGAGAGCAATTAATGCCTCTTAAATCTGATCTTAACTTTGTTTCAGAACAGCAGTTTTTAGTAAAGGACAGGTTACCTGTGTATGATGTTATATTGAACAGAATGGTGACATTAGTACAGCCTTTCTACCTTTCACTCTGTTTCAGTCATTATCTTTCAAACGACAGACACACACACATTGTAAGTAGAGATGAAGGCAATTAGAGCTCAGTGTCCAAGCTGTAGAAAATAGGAGAGTTGAAAGTCTTCCTTATTCCTCAGACTGGTGATGCAAGTCTGGAGTAACTCAGTAAAAGCACTAATACAGTCAAACCACCTCTCTTTTTCTTTCTCCTGTTATTTGCTTGTGTACTTGGCCGTTCATTCCTTCCCTTCTTGGCTGCATGTTGTAATCAATAATTGACACAGGCAAAGACTAAATCCAATACAAAAATTCATAAACTTTACATTATCTCAGCGTTTGTACTGTCAGGAAAATGTTGTAAGTTTATTTCGATCTCTCCGTCTCTCCGCAGTATCTGTATGAAGGGATGAGAATCAGTGAGCTGCCGGTGGATTTCTCAGTGGTGTGGAATGGAAACTTCATCATTGACAATCCTGAGAACATCAAAGGTAATAATGCAATTTTCAAACCAAAATGTGTTTCTAAACCAAAACTATATAACCTATTTAATCCTCCCAGAATCATTCTACCCTAAATCAAATCTGAGGTGATTGATTGGAATGATTATTATTCATTCCATGTTTTTAGATATAAAAAAAAAAATTAAGTCTGAAGCTACTTTTTTGAGGCTCAGCAAAACCTTTTAAGCTTCCCGGTTGTGCTGAGCTTCATGATTTCATCAGTCTTTATACATTTGTGATCAATAGCTCTCCTAAAGTGTCAGAGAGGTCAACCTAAGTCAAAAAAAAACTTTTGGTGTAAAAAACTTTTACACCAAACAGCATTCATTTAAAAACACTCCTTTCACATGTATCCCACAGTGAACCTGTATAAGTGTGGCGCTCAGAGGGACAGCTGTGGAGTGTGTTTGAAGGCCGAGAGGAAGTTTCAGTGTGGTTGGTGCAGTATGGAGGGCCGCTGTACCCTACGCCAGCACTGTCCCATGTCTAACCCCTACACCAGCCGCTGGCTACACCTCGCCAGCACAAACGTCAAGTGCACCAACCCTCGAATCACTGAGGTGGGTCACATGTACTACACAGGACTCATTCTGTTTTTCTTTGATACTTGATTTCATTTTGTGCATATGTGGCAGGGAATAAGATCAATATTGTATAAGTTAGTATGTATGAGTGTGTGTATATATATATATATATATATTTTTTTTTTTTTTATTTATACAAAAATTTTACATTTGCATGCAGTTTTATTAACAAAAATTATTCATGCAGAGCTCTATTTATCTTTTTTTAAGTTTTTTACAAAGAAATGGGACATATATTATATTATACATAATATGTAGTTTCTCTCCATCTACAGATTTTTAAAGAAATTAATATTTTAATCAACAAATTAATCAAAAGTAGCAATTAAGAGGTTTTTATGTGGCTGTTTTTAAATTTTGAAAATCTTTTTATTCACATTTACCCTTAAATACTAAAATACATTGATAATAATAATAATATAAAAATAATGTTTCTTCAGCACACATCAGTAATGACTGTTGAAAATGCAGCTTTGTTGTTATTGAAGTAAATTACACATTTAAATGCATTAAAATAGAAAGTTATTTGAAATGGTAAAATGGTGACCCCAAACTTTTTAATGTATGAACCTAAGTTTTTTTAGATTTACTTAAAATTGCTTTTGTGATGAAAGTATACAATACAAATATGTATTCAACATTCTTCGTAACTGAATGAACACACACATACACAAGAGTTAAAGAAGAGTCTTCCATCAGCTCTGTAGTCTGACTGAGCTCTTTATTGATGCTGTTATTCATTGACTCTCAGAGAAAGGTGAGCTACTGTATGTCTATTGCGAGTAATGTCTTCTCTGCCATTCTCATCGTCAATCATACTCATTCTAGCTGCCAATATCTCACGTTTTCTTGTAATTAACACAATGTTGGAATGTTGATGGCATACTGTGAGAGGTGTGTGTGTGTGTGTGTGCTGGGGGACTGAGGGAAGACATGGTGTTTAATTAGTTTAGGTAACGCACCAGTGCTCTGTGTTTAAACTACCTGATTCATGGAATTCATTGATTCATGTGGCTGTTTGCAGCCTGCATTTCACAAGCTGTTGCCCCCATGTGCACACCAACCAATTAAAAAGTAAGGGTTATGACTTCCTGTTGTCTGTTTTCATTTAGGATGAGTAGGCGAATTAAGGTTATGAATAGCTTCTGTTTTTTTGTTGACGGGGAGTGTTAAAACTAGCATTACTGGTGTTTTGAAACATATGTTCTTTTTACTTTTAAATAATTGTTTATTTGGCTTTTCCATTTTTTGTGAAAATGTCTTTATATGTCTAAAAATAGTAGATTTTGTTTATTAACAAAACAAGTAAGTTAAGAAATGAACTTACTGTAAATGCTAAATGTTTAATCGTCTGGCATAAAATGAAAATATGCTAGTAATACACTTACAGTATATGGCTCTCTACATCAATATTGATTATTTTAATGGCTTCGCGATGCAAGAACCATAACAAAGTATGTGAAGACATTCATATGGTGCTACTGTATGTGTGTTCTCTTATAGGTCGGTTTTAAAGCACCGCACTCAGTTTTATGAAATATGTAGTGTTTATATAATATATAGAGACCCAAAACATTTTTACACCCACCAATGAAAACGAGCGCTCCGTTTTGTGTTTTAGTCACATGCCATTGCCAAGAGCACATTACAAAGCAGCGGAGCAGTTCCTTCAAAGCAAATTAGTATGAATATTTTTAATTCATCCATTTTTAATCTCTTCTCTCCGAGTTGTTCATTTCCATTTTTTCTTCTCTCAGTCTCACTAACGCACATAAATGTACAAATGTCCTTTAGAGCAGTCGTTGCCACGATTGTCTTTTGTTCTTAATTTAGTTACGTTATTTTCAGCACATTTTTTGTCTGAATATAGACATTCGTAAGCTGATTTGTGCAAATACATAGACATTAGCGAGATCTGCCTACAAGAAAATGACAGTCATGAATGATTAACGCTTCTATTAAGCAGCACTCTATCCCTCCTCTAAAGACTTATTAATATTAATGAGGCTTAAGTCCTCAGTGAAAGCCGAGGGTTCGGCATCAAATGAATGTGAAGGCAAGTCAGGCACTTGAAGCTGGTCTTGACGTGGCTCTTTGCTTCAGATGGTCTCTGAGCCTCTCTTTAGTAGCTCAGTCACGGAAAAGGATGGTGTCAGTTCGTGCTTCACAGAACTGATCTCGGATCAGTCATGAGGAACTTTTTGAACTTAGGGCTTTTATATCAGCATTGATGTTTTGTTTGACTATTGACTATTACTGATTATGTATTGTTATAAATACAACATGCAGAATTTAAATATATATATAATATAGCATAATATACAATATATATTATAGACCATAATAAAATATATTTTATAATAATTATAGATTATAATAAAATAGTGTTACTATTTTTCATAGTAACACTATTTTATTATATATATATATATTTATTTATTTTTTTTGATGAGGTTGGGGTCAGCAAGTGTCACATGCCACTTAGAAACGAAGTTGCAACCAGCCATGAGTTTGTTTCACAACATAGACCAAAGCCTCAGGAAATATGGCCCAAATACACACACCCCGTCACTGACAGCGTCCCCGATGAAAATCATCATGAATAAATTATACTGAGCCTGATAGAACCTTCTCTCCCATCAGAGCTACAACTCTTGTCTAGTACGACACAGCCTTTCCACAAAGTCACATGTCTATTTACAGAAGAGCATTCAGCTCGACTCACTCAACCACAAACTCCAATTTTAAACCGGATGCACCACTTTCAAGTCCCTTGTTCCTTTCTTTCCTTGCTTAAACACTTGCTTGCTTGGCCGAAGTTCAAAACCAAGGCCCTCTTTTCTTTTTTCCCCCTCTTTTCAGGCTTTATCGCAGCCAACCACTGGGACATTTAAGAGCAAATAAAGCGTTTAGTGTGCAGTTTATGCAGCAAGAAACAAGTCATAAGCTGAGTTTTATCAAGCCCATAAATTACATCTCGGTGTGAATTTGGGACGTGCTTGAATCGTCTGAAAAGGCTCCAATCCCGGTAACAAATCACACCTTTCGTCCTCCTGCTGCACACTTTCATTACAGCTACCTAATTATGCGCAGCAATTGAGTGCGTGAAAACCCTCAGAGGACAGGAAGTACATCCCCCATTTAGACCTGAGCATGCTGGTGTTAAGCAATAGCTTTTATGCATTAGTTAAGAAAAGAAGCACACTATTTTTACCTGCAGGAGAACATGGTGCCCAGGTGCACTGGGAAGGCTACAGCTTTTAAAAAAATAAAAGCATGCATTAAGAATGAAGCCACTTCCTGTTTGTCCCTATGCCCCTTTTAAGACATGACACTGGCCCGTGGGTGGGAGTGTGTCTGTGTGCATGTGTCCCTGTAACTCAAAGCCAAACAACCCGTGAGAACTCTGAAGATCTTCTCAAGAAGCTCACGTTCTCATTCCGAGGCCGGAATCCAGACAGTCACTTTTGTAATGATGGTGAAATTGCAGTCGGGCACAAATTGTAGCTCTGGAACCAGTAGCTGTGTGGCGGAGGAGGCTGTCTGCTGGGTCAAACAAGGCAGCGCTTTCACCTCCGAGTGGGCGGACGAGACTTTGAAGTATTGAGTCAGTGCGAGAGATATTTATGCTCTATGAATAAAGCCCATTTGATGTCTGTAATGGCTAGTCAGAACAGCACCGCGCTCGGGGCGAAGCTGGAATCTGACGCCTGGACTATTATCACATGAGCTGATGAGATTTAATCTACAGATGAAAGCACTGCCGCCAGTGAATTCTCCACCATGCTTTCATTTATTTACTTGATTGGTTTATTATTTAGAGCATAAATAAGAGGGATACATCTGTAAGGCTATATCCGTGTAATCTGTGAAGGAGATTGACTAGGGTTACTGCTTTATGTGATGTAAAGTATATACTGCATACTAGTTCTAAATATTAATACTACCGTATGTAGTGTGCATAAATGTTTCAAATGTTTTATATAGATGATGTTCTAGTTATATATATATATATATTAGGGGTGGGCGATTTTTTTTTTTGATTGTGCAATAGGAGTCTCATGTTAATGCAGCACGTTAACGCCGAAAATGGCCCACCACTAATATATACCGTATATACACACACACACACACACACACACACACATTTGAAGTGGATCAATACCTTTTTATCAAAGTTGAAAAGTCAAATACCAAAATGCGTTCTTATCTTACAACTTTGATTAACTTTTTTGATCCACTTCAAATGTTGACTATACATATATTTAAATTATTATTTTTTTTATTTTATATTATATTGCTTTTAGGGATGCTCATTTCGGTTATTTTTCGTAACCGACAACCGACGCTCATTTACCAATTATTAACCGTTTAAATGAGAATTGAATTCAAAGGATAAGCGCCTGTGACCTGTTAAAAATAATAATCTTAATATCAAAGATGGCAACGTCCACAAAACTAAGTCTTACCACTTTCTGACATGACAGGAGTCCAATCGAGGCGCG
>JAUMHQ010000089.1:13165503-13191551 GCA_032361165.1 Enteromius paludinosus | reverse complement strand
AGGTGTGATTTGGAGCTGGTTGGAGCTAAACTCTGCAGAGCTGTGGCCCTCCAGAAATTGAGTTTGAGACCACTGCTGTAAGCGCTTCATTCATCTTCGCAACACAAATGAAGATATTTTTGATGGAATCTGTGAGCTTTCTGACCCTCCAAAGATAGCAAGGGAACTACCACTTTAAAGGCCAAGAAAGGTAGTAAGGATATTGTTAAAATAGCCCATGTGATATCAGTGGTTCAATGAACATGACTGGCTACATGAATAGTTTTGTGCACAAGTAAAATAAAAATATATATAAAATAATGACTAAATTCAACAAATCTCCCGTTAGCTCTTAGATTTAAGACGTTTCATGTTTTTCAAACTTTAAGACCTGTAAGACTTTCTGGAACACACACACACACACACACACACACAAAAGTAATTGGAACAACAAAATTAATAATTTTTGGGGTGAACTGTCCCTTTAATACCAGACAAAAGAATAATGATAATCATCAATGCAACAGATGAGCGTGGGACAGTTTCTCTGGCCTGGACTAGAATCTCGAGGGTCATCTCCTACAGGCATGTCCACATTTAGTTGGATGACAGGGGGTCAGAAATCCACACACACTCATTCTCACAAATACACACATACCAATGAAACACAGGAAGCAGGCAATAGTTGGAGAGGAAGCAGGGAGTGTTGGCCATCACACTGTGCAGAACAGGGGCTCCCTGTATTGTTTCCTGCTTTTCCTGGCCAAAGTGACTCCAGTCTCATTCATCCTACAGGAATGCAATCCAGATTCTGGTGAGCTTCTCGGCATCCGCCTATTTTCAGATGGGAACTCTATTCTCACCTCCCGAATGTGCTTGATAGATGCATTCAGCGGCTCCAGTAATCTTCCATAATTCCACGTATTACTCGACAGCTATTTGTCGCGGTGTTTCTTTTTGGCTGGCCATTTGTTTGTTTCCTTCTTTTTTTAAGTACCCATTGATGATATCAATGTCACACTTGGCATCAGACGCGAGCACGAGCCTGGTCTTGGGCAGTCCACTCGTTGCTTGTTTGAACAGGCCCTTAGTTTTTGTTTGGACAGACAAGGGAGGAATTTAGAGGCCATTATGCATGTGCCGTTTTAGTGTATTTATAGATTTCAGAAGCTTTTGTCATGACAGTTGTCGAGAAGATGAGCCAGTGTAAGTTATGTTGCTATTTAAAAACAATTAGGGAGTTTAGGGCTCAGCTGTGCTCATTAATATGCAATTTAGCTTCACAAATTATTTTTCAGACATTTAAAAATTAAAGGGTCTTATTCTTTCACATGTAATATTTGTTACTGATGCTTCAAATTGTACAAACCTTTAATCCAAAGTATTAAACATAAAGTCGTTCCACAACATTTGTGCTAAAAACAGGAATGAAGGATGACCAGTCCTGCGTCTGGAGGGCTGACATCCTGCAGAGTTTAGCTCCAATCAGCAACCTTTCCTGGAAATTTCTAGTGAGTCTGAAGACCTGAAGTGGTTCAGGTGTGTTTAATTACGGGTCAGAAAACAATGCAAAACAGTGGCCTGACAGGGCGCCCCTGTTCTATTCTGTGCACCAGATCGATTATCCCCACCCAACAAAGTAATTATGAATTATGAACACTGGACAGATGCACAACAGCTTAACAGAAGCGTCACTGCATGCAAACCACAGTCTTGCAGCCGCTAAATTTCTCCGCCCTTCCCCACTTCCTAACTGGAGTCAGGGGAAGCTCAACGCTCTCTTCAACTAGAGGTGAAAAACATCCACACAAAGACACGAACAGAGTGCAGATGTTGCATTAATTGTGTTCCTACTTTGGCTTTTGGCAGTATGGTAGAATTTGCTACTAGGACTGTTATGTTTTGAATGCATACAATGATATAACAGTATTATAACATGGTGATATTTGCATGAATCGGTTCAAATCGTGTTCAAAGATTTGGCCGCATCAATTGCTTATTGTTACTTATTACTAATACAATGTAATTATACAACTTTTTCTTTATATATAAATATGTACAGTATGTATACATTTAGTTTAATTTTATTTGTCAAAGCATGCTTTTTTTTATTGTTTATTGTATTAATCATATTTTTGCTTTATTTTACTTCCTGCTTTAAATGTTTAGAATTTAAAGATGGTTTGGTCAAATATATAAATACTTAACATTCATAAATTAACAATAGGCTAAATATATTAGCTTGTATATTACTAGAATATGAGCCATTTATTAGTTCAAATTAATTAAATTACATTTTAATTCCTTATTCTACATGAGCTTATTCTACATCTTTGGAACGATAGTGTGTGTGTGATATTTGATCACGCACAGTATGATCAAATATCCTTTTTTTAGATGCAATTATTTCAGCTGCTCCCAGTCCTATTACTTATACGTATAAGAATATCTCTAAAGCATTCCATGTGGAAGTCTTCCTCCTACCCAGTGGAATGCTAGTAACACTGTGGCAGTTTGTGTAAACCATCCCCCTTCTTGCCCCCATGGACAGAAAAATAAACAAGGTCACAGTAGGTCAAGTGTCTGACCATTTACCCACCACCCGCTGTGCCTCATGATGCCTGAACGGTCCCTGAGCCATGGCCCACGGCCACAGAGAGGGTCTGTTTGTCCTCTTGTGGAGCCTCTGAGTGAAGGAACATTCACATGTTGTCTTCTGTGTTCTCACAGGCGTGGCTGAGGAAGGAGGCAGAACATACACACTATGAGGCAATCCCTTCTCAAAACCCCTGAGACTCTGAGAGAAAGAGAAAATGAGGGAGAAAAAGATGATTAGCCTTCTCAATGGTAATTCAAAACAGGTGCCTGAGTGTGCTTTTGTGTGGTGCGAATGTGCACGAATGCTGTATGTTTCATTGTTACATGTTATGTAAACCAAGAAGACACACTCTACTAACAGGAATCAGGAAATATCACAAACAGGAAATGCGTACACAAGTTTTATCTCGTCGTCCAGTTCTTTATGCAAGGGTGGTGTAAGCTAGGGACTGGTGAATAGAAGGATAGAGGGTCGCTGGTTCAAACCCCATGAGGAGTTATGAAATACCGTACCCCTGATTAAGACACAAAACCTCAGGTTACTCCAGGAAGAAGGAGAGGACAATCTTAGTGCTCTGAAGTTGCCCTTTCATAGCTCAGTAATATTTTATTATATTATCAGCAGTAATACTACGGGATTGTAATGAGAATTTAAATTGCTTTTGATAAACGCACACTCATTAAAAGCACAAGCTTGTTCATTTTTCATGTGTCTGTCTGCTTAAGATTAAAAAAAGTCACCCACTATAAAGCAGAAAACAGATGAGTATTCATGTGAGTTATGGTCATGCTAAGTGCCTGGAGCATATTGCGTTACAAAACCACAGTCACAGGAATTAATTTACAGATATGTTCTTTTCATTTAGTACATTAATGACACATTCAAGAGACATACTGGTCATTTGTAACTGGAGTGGCTTCTTTGCCACAGCTCAGGTTACGTGTGGCACCATGTGTGGAGTCTTAGCCATGCCGTCAGACTCTCTTCACACCGTGGTGTTAAGAGGTCCCACTCCACCCACTGCTGCTGGCCAGAAACCGAAAAGCCCAGGTGGATGTTGTATGCTTGGGCCTATCGATCGTTTCACTTCCAAAAACACAGAACTGCAAGAAGGAAATCAGCGCTGAGGTGTGTATATTTCTTCCCTGAGAGGTTAGGAAGGGGCTACAGCATGGGGTTCACTTAAACTCCCCTTAGCTCAAAAAGGGAGGGAAACGAAAAAAATCAGACTGTGGGAGGGGGACACATGTTCTCTGCTCTCTCCCCCATCTGGCCGAAATGTTTGACAAGTAATTTTGCGAGCAGTCCCCAAGAACACACAAAGCTACTCACACAGCACCGTTTCCAGATGTTCTCTGTGCAGCGCCAACACACAGATACATGTGAACGATTCCCGCCCAGTCACACAGAGGAGAAATGAAAGTTTGTCCAAGGGAAATGGGTTTGCATGAGGGTGTGCGCGTGTTTAGATACACTGGTGCATGTGCGTGTTGGCTTGCTCAGCTTGCCTTCCGTTCTTCACTCCGTGTGTGTGTGTGTTGGTATTTTTGGGTGATTGAGGGTTAAAGATGACTCACTGTATTACTCATTGGTCCAGGGACACACAAATCCAAGCGTGTGTGACGTGATGTGCTTTCACAAGCTGATCAGCTATGAACACTGTATAAAGTCTACAGAAAAGAGAGAAGAACAAAATGTTTGTTTTTTTATACTTCACACATCTGGCATAGTTTAAAATAATAAATAGAAATAATAAAAGGGGTCTATGACATTCATTTAATCTGGGTTTTAAACTTGGGTTTAGACCCCGGTAAAGACACTCAGTCAGCCCTGGGACCCCCAATATATTTTTATCTGTAACTTTTCAACAAACGTTTTTAACTATTGAAGAAAATTTCCACATAAAAATATTGAACAGTTATTGAAATAAGACATTCTGACATACAGTAAAAAGTCGAATCGTGAGATATAAATTGCAATTGTGACATAAAATCAAAAGGAATCTGACCTACGTAATCAATTATAATGTATATCTGCCATGAAGCCCCTCGAACCCTCTTTGGACCAATGGATGAAAATACGTTTGGAATCACATAAATAATGCAAATTATGTAAATGTGTCTATGTAGGTAAGCTAAAAAAAATACAATTTAATTAATAGCATAATTTACACCTAGAATAGTCAGAAAACTACCAGTGAAAAGTAATTTGTAAAATAAAATAAAATAAAGAAATCCACAGCTACACATATCTCTTATACCATCAAATGCACACAACATGAAGGAGGTGGCTTTCTCTGCAAGAAGATAAGGGTAATGGAGAGAGAGAGAGAAAGAAAGAGAGAGACATGGGGGAGTGGAGAGGGGCCATATAAAACCCCTGGAGCACAAGCCATGCTTTATCCTGTGACCCGCTCATTTCTGTCTCAGGCACAGGAAACCCCTAAACTCTCTCAGCTTTGCCCCAGCGCCTGCACACACTCTCTCACACACCTCAGCGTGCTCAGAGACGAGAATGGCTCTACGTAGAATGAATGAGCTCTGGAAAACGATGGGTCTGGCTTTAATGTTCGGGTTTCTTTTGCTTCACAGTAAGTTTATTTCAAGTCTTTCGTAAACTGTACTTTAAGTTTTGTGCCTTACATGCAGCGTTTTATGATTACACACTCTTATTATGTTCTTAGTTTATATTCTGTATCATTCACTTTCAAGCTTCTTTGTTATATGGATTTCTAAAAAAAATCTCATAATTGGCTACAAAATCTTTCAGTAATTGGATATGATATATGTTAAGTTGTATAAAAGCATCACTGCTACTGAGTGCTGATATTTGGGTTTTTAAGGGGCTTTTATTCAATTTTACTCTAAAACAGTCTCACCTTGATTGATGTGACAGCCGGCAGTTTGTAGTGTTTACTCAGAGAAGACGGCGTTAAAAAGTTAGCGGGAAAGCTCAAACAAAGGGCTCTGGTTTGGAGTGGAAACATGCCGTTGATCGTAATTGTGGGCTATATCCTGCTCTCTGTCTGGGTGGAGCTGGCTGAAACATGGGCGTATATGTGTGTGTTTAGGGACTGAAGAGGTTGGAAAAGCCTGGAAACTGTCTGAGGAGTCAGTTAAGCATCTTCATCCTGTTTTCTAAGACTACATGTGGTGAAATTGTCTTTTTTGAAAAGCCTGGATTCGGTGTAGGACCACAGAGTTTAGTTCATTTTCTCCTGAAAATACATGGATGTTTACATGATCAGCCACAGGGCTCAAGACAGTTGTGAGTAAAAGGCACTCGCCTTGCAGGGAGGTTACCACATGTCCGTTATTTCAAAAAGGAGTAAAAAAAAAAAGCTGGTTTGTGACGCCCAAGTGGGCAGGGCAGAGCTGTAGACTCCATTCCCTTTCCCCAATAAGTGAGAGTAATGCTGTAGGTTTAATGGTGGGAAGGTTTAAACACAGAACAGCTTTTCAAGAGCATGGTGAGTTAACCGAACAAACTTTTGCCTGGAAACTAGTGCTGTTAAAAATACATTTTTGTAAAAGAGAAGTAGGCTGCTACATACCAGAAACAGCACTTAATCAGTTTTCAAGATAAATGAAAAATTCAATTAGGCAGCTGAAGAGAACTCAGCGTAGTAAGCCAAAGCTAGTGTGTAATATGAAATCTGAAGTCCAAGTGCCATACATTCCTATAGTCATTCTCAAATGTTCAGCTCAGAGATTTTAATAATAGTAATGTGAATCTGTAAAGCAGCTGAATTTGGCTGCAACAGCCATGCTGCTGTTAAGACTTTGCTTGTGGCAAGGAGACATTGTTCAAATGAAGCCACTTAGAGACCGCAAAGCATTATACATTTCCATTCCCACCAGTCTGTTAAATGCTTGACACTTCAGTGCAACTGGCACTCCTATGAGACCTCGCCAATGGACGGTCAAAGCGTAGCAACACTTTTCAGACAACCATGAAAATATGTGAGCACAAAGAGTTTTTAGATCATAAAAATTCAGGTCTACTGTCTCTAAGACAATGTTAATTGACTGCAAACTCAAACATCACTCTAGCGACTGAAACATCAGCACAGAAACATTAATTTAACATCACTTTGCTACCAAAATCAACAGATTTCCATGACTCCACTCCAAGCTAAAATTGCTGTTTATATGTTTTAAATGGCACATTTGTGTTGTCAGAGAATGCTCTTGAAGCACAAACAGAAGCATACGACACTGAGAAGGTCATGGGGTTCGATTCCCAGATAATACATGACCTGATCAAACTTACAGTATACCTAAAAAGCGTCTGCATACAATTTACAAAATGAGTGTACTGAAAAAGCTTCAAATTATGATAACCAGATCATAGGATTCAGCCATGTGGACAGGGCAACCACCCGCTACAGTTGCTGCAGAATTAAATTAACCAAAGCTAAGTGGCTAAAAAGGGTCAAATTACATGGTATTTGAATGAGGACTCAGGACTAAACTGCATTTCAATCAACCACCCACGGTTCAAAGTGACTGTGACCTCCTAACGTAAGTATTGCTCTTTCAGAGGTGCAACCTTCCTCAACTGATGGATGGAAAGGGCAAGAAATAATTATTTGCTATGACAGCCTGTTGGCAAATGTGTTTAGCTGAGCTCACATTCTCCTCATAGCTCGGTTACCCACCCAAACAACACCCTGAATTTCAGTTACCACCTTTTCCCACGTTGTGAGTTCACCCATTATACACCCTGGTGGCAATGTGGCATTTCAGTGGACAGGTGCCAGGATGACGGTTGGTGCTTCCCAAGCATCTTGGAGTATTATTGAATTTGAGCTCAACGGCGAGTGAGAAAACACCTTCACGCATCTTTAACTACTTGGCAGACCTTGCGTCCCTTCAGCAGGTCTTTTCCGGTTCCTAAAACCGCTACTGTGGTGTACTACAGTTAGATATCTGGATAAAATCCAAGGGCTAGATCAACTGTACTGTACCAACAGAAGCCAATTCATCCGGCCTGATCTGGACCAACACATGGGAATTCCCAAACTGCACGACGCAGATGTTTTTTAAAGGCGCTATTATCAACTACGTAAAGTATTTTTATCACTTTGGATAGGACAAGCAAAGCTATTTAACACTTTTATGGGTTTAGCTACACAAAGTCAAGGCACAAAGAGGAAGTTCATGCATGCCAGTGCATCATGCATAACACAAACAAAATGGATGGCAGGGGTCTCTATGGGGAAGGGAGAGAAATGATAAGCTTGTGGACCTTCTATCTGCCTAACTTGGTTCTGGAACATTCTCCTTGGTTGACGATGCACTCTTTGGCCAATAAAAACAAGCAGCTGCCACTTTCTCATGGCTTTAAGCTACTGCCTGGCATTCCTGCAGTCCCAGGTCACTCTGGTGAGGTTAACATCATGTCCCCAGCCTACACAAAAAAGTTGTAGGATATATTACATCACCCCAATTTGGGTGCGATCCATCTCGCTGGGCTTTTCAGAGATGCATATTAATTAAAACTGAAAGGGTGGAAAAATAAGCCGTTCATTCTGCGATTATGTGAAAAGATCATCTGAGCAAACAGTAATTATGGCAAGTTGCATGTTTAGATGTTTTATGTCCATCGCTTCACTTATAATTAAGATTAGGACAAAACAACTATTATGTACTATATATTATAAACAAATGTGTGAGGTAAAATGTGAAGTAACAACTAACAGTCATGTTTGATTAGTACATCAATCTGGATACACATCAGGGTTTGTTGTTCTCGCTCCTGTGTGTCTGTTATTTAAGATCCCCTGGCACTCCAATGTAGTTTTGCTGTTATTGTGTCTATCACAGCTGGCATGCAGCTTCCAACCACTCTCACTCTGACACAGCGCTCTGGTAATATGACTACCCAAAAACCAAACATTAATGTGTAATTATCCTGTAAATCAACAAAACCTGTAACGAGCGGAAACTCCAAGACACCACTTTGGACCAGCATGCTGGTTGGATCATCATATTAGTCAAACAGCAACTTAGAAAAGATGACAAAGTTTCAGTTCCACAGAAACTTTAACTGCGTCATTTGAGTATTCACATCGATTAGGTATTTGTCCAAAATGCACATAGTCATAAATGTGTGTATTTTCCATGATTAAAGGATTAGTTCAGTTCCAGAAGAAAAAATTCCTGATAGCTGGGGATGCCATGTCATCCAAGATGTTCATATCCTCCTTCAGTCAAAAAGAAATTCAGTTTTTTTGGGTGGATACCTAGTGGTCAATGGGCTACAGGTCTATTTTGACGCAGGGTCCTATCTAGTGTTTTTTTTTTTTTTTAAATGACAGATAATTTTGCTAAAAAAGACCCTTATTCCTCGGCTGGGATCATGTAGAGCTGATTTGAAACTCCAGTTTGAACCTTCAACCTGTTGTCCCTGTTGAAGTCCACAGTTTTTCGACTAAAGAAAGCAAGACATAAACATCTTGGATGGCATGGGGGTGAGGAAATGAGGACATTTTTATGAACTAATCCTTTAAGGTAAAAAAATATATAAAAATAAGAACTCTTATCAAATGGTACAACAAATATGTAAATATAGCAATACATCAAGTATAAATAAGTAATGTTAATTTTACAGATATATATAAAATATTGTTATATTATATATATAAAAAAAACATTATTTAATTTTAAATGAAATATATAGAGTATTTGTAGAACACTGTACACTATTTGTGGACAGAGCCTTTTCATTAATTGCTTTTTAAACTATTGTTGCGTTTTTGTAATTGTTACATGCATCTAACTTTATGGAGAAGTTTGCACTTCTATGGCGGTTTCTGCCATTTTGCCTGAGGAATAAACAGATTTAATGTGCCTTGGCTGAGCCTCTTTAACCGGTGGGGTAATTGCCGGGGTAATTAATGTTCAGCAAGCAGCACAAAACTAGGGCAATTCTACCTAATGTTCCCTAATTGAAAACATAAGATTGTATCCTTTGCTTGCCATCAAAAGCACGAGGACTTTCTCATGGCAGTCTTTCCTCCTCAACCACAGCGTTACAGAGCCCAAGGGATTTGTTACGGTTAGCCAGAAAGTGAGAGAGGGGGCAAAACTCAACCCCAGTTTTTCTTTTGTGTGATGAGAAGAAAAAATCAAAAAAGGACTGTCACACAAACACCCCCACACTCGTATTTCTGTTGTGGCCTTTTCTCCAAGCATTGTATAAGCCGAGCATGGCAGCGGATCAAACATTTAGATATCCAATTACGTTGTCTGAATCAATCTGCATGATGATGTCAAAGAACAAGAGCTTGGAAAAAGTCCATGGACATCTGCAGCCACGCAATGCTTGTGGTGCTGACAGTAAGCTGCTAAAGGAGGCGGCAGCTGGCAGCTAGAGAGGGGGGGACAAGAAGATGCCTGTTTTGGACAATATGTGGTGCTCTTTAAAAAAAAAAAGCAAGGTTTGAAGCATTAACATCACAAAAATCTGCAACATTCGTTAGGTAAACCATAAATTAAACTCTTATAACACTGAATTACTCTGGAGGGTTCTTATGGAAATTAACACTGTACAAAAAGTGAATGAGACTCTATTGTCTAAGAATAGTAAAGGCACCCATTAGTAGGTGGTCTGTGTATTAAATATACGTCTCAAATGGAGTCCAAACCTCAGGAATGGGATCACCGTGTGAATGGTTAGCACACCGTCTATAGTTTCTATCTGAGATACCTACATCCGGTCTGGCTCGGGGAACATTCCACGCCTGACACTGATTTGATTAATTCCTTCACCCCATTTTTGTTTTGTCAGAAAACAACTGGGGCATGGGCTCATTGCTAAGTAATCTCTCAAGATCAGCATGCTCACAAATGGAAATAGTTCTCCCATAGTTGGGGTGGATTGAGTGACCACTGGATTTGCAGTGTGTCAGTAAAAGTGCCACCAAAGTTCTTTGACCTTTTGAGAAATAACATTTTGAGATTGCACCAACAGTGGGCAAGGGCTTCCGCTGGAAGATTTTAAAATCAAACCCATGAAAAAGAAACAAATACTACTGAAAAGCCAAGTTTTGAGTGTTGGTTTGGCAAGTCAAAATGTTTCTCCTGACATAGAGAATGATGAATGGATGGATGGTAGACGCACAGAACAACAGATAGTATGATAGAACGATAGCACAGTGTAAGTAGATGTACAGAATTCAGGTCTGCTTAAGTGAGGGAATTGGGCTGCAGTTGACTGTCATCACCAAGACATGCTCACTACGGCCTGGGTGGAGAAGCAATGAGTCCCAGGCTGCCGTCCAGCCTAGCCGGCTGCAGACGTCAAAGCCTCATGTTAAAGTGTAAAATACACTGGGAGGAAAATGCTTCCCTTGAGGTCTGTGCATCTGGAGATTGAGAGAGATGGACTCCACCCTGCTGGACAGCACGTTAGTGATTTATTAGAGTGATTACTGACCCTTTTGAGTCGACTGCATCTGTCATCACACTCTTTTCTCTTTCGCTAAGCTGTTTATTTAGGTTTCTCCTGTTTCTAGCAGACCCAGAGATGGGTGATCTCGAGATGGCCTTCCATGCCGCTAGCTAATCACGCCCCAGATCTGTGTGAGGACAGAAGAACAAGCGGAGGGCTCTGTTAGGAAGACAGAGACTGTCCCGGAGTTCAACAAGCTTGTGATTTAAACATAAATGAGGGTAGAGATTAAAGACACTCCCTTATGAGCTGTGAAAAGGCAGATCGCTTATCACTGCATTCCTACTGGGGACTGAGTTAAGGATACCATCCAGAAATCCTCCAGAGTCAGAAGGAAAGCAGACTTTAGATTCCCAGAAATAAATGTCTCTGGGAAAATTACAGTGACATCCTTTTCAGTCGTATGAGTAGGCCCAGGGGACATTTATAGAGACAATGATCATATAATGACCTATAAGGCTAATTCTAAGGTTATCTGGAGTTCTCCTACCATATTTCTAGTTCATGCAGATAAAAACAAATAAATCCAGCTCAATTCTTGAGCTCAATCGGAATCCTGCAAGCAAGACGTAAAGGAACAGCTGACCACCCAAAATTAAAATTTCATCATCTACATATTTGAGAGAAAGGTAAATGATAGCTAAATGTTCATTTCATGGTTGAACTATCCATTTAATGAGGTACTTACTTTAAAATAACCTTAAGCATTTTATGGGTATTTCTCATGTTTCCAGGGATTCTGGATGAAGGAGGTGGTTTTAGCTCTCAGGTTTATATCAGAGCTGTCAGGACGTGTCTGGCTAAGCTTACTGCTGAACATCCATTCAGGCACAGCTGAGAGCATGAGGGATTTTAAGAGTCTTTGCCTGAGATTGTCTCATTACATCAGACCAGACGTGCCAGAACACCATGGAAAGGATTAGAGTGATTGAGAAATGTTGAGAGCACATTTGGTCCCTGTTGTGTCACTTTCCTTAGGAAAACAATGATTCCGATTTCTGTTGTATTTGGAGGAAGAAAAACATGCATCGACGCAGTTAGGTGGAGTCAAGTCCTCTTTCTCTCTCTTCCAGAACTCTATTTGTGCTTGCTGTTGAGAGTCCAGATGTCAGACCGATGACCAGATTTCACTGCAATACAAATTGTGAAATAGTGAATACGTCAAGATGGTTATCTCCTTTGGGAAGAAAATTAGATGGGTTGAGTTTTATGCTTCTTTAGACTGCAACAAGACAACTGACCTATTTCATCAAACTAGATCCTGAATTATCTCATTTTTAATCTGCACCATGTTGACTAAAATAAAACATTAATAATTTATAACTTTCATCTCCAGTAGCACTTTAGATTGTGCAGATATTTGAAAGTGCTTGCAAGTACATTTGTGATGAATGTAGCTGTAAAGTTGCAAGATCATAGTTATTTTAGCTTTGAAGTGAGACATCAAGCACAACAGGCATTCCAAAATGCATTAATGCAGTTTTACGTGACTACTCATGGCATCTATGCATGCATAAATGTATATTGTGAGAGAATATGGAAACTTTATGCATAAAATCTATCAGAATCAGTATCAGAATGAGACCTACATATCATTTATGGATAAAAAATGTATGCATTTCATACAAGAGCAGATTTAAGCATAAAACTAATGTATACAGTCAGACAGCCCACTTCCCAACTGCCCACATAAGAACTGGAAAGTACTTTCTAGATTTGGCAAACTCAGATTTGACTGGCTGACTTTACACAACACAAGGTTTTTATCAGGAAACAAAATTGTGTCCACAAGGTTTAATCAGAGGTCTGGCTATGAGGGACAACATTTACTCAAGACTTACTCCCAGTAAGATTTTCTAGAGTGACCTCATTCGCCACAAATATTAGTGTTCCCTGGTATATAGATGGTGACATCGTACCATAATGCACCTTCCTTGCTTGTACTGTAAAACACCAAGAAAAAACATATTTTGGGTACTGTTTGGATTAGTATTTTAGCAATTAACCTTTTTCCTATTTTGTCTTAAAATTCAAAATGACATAACTACATGCACTAATTGTAATTTCCCATAACACTTGGGACAGAAAGTATGTAAAGCAGGATATTGCTAATGCTGGCTGCTGGTAGGGCAATTTTATTTTGTATACAATTACAGTAAAGACGTTCGTCTTCAGACACATTGAAAAAGAATGTGGTGCTTCTTATTTGTAGAAATTGCACAAATACAGAAGTGTACAAAGGCATTTGTGTACACTGGGCTTTTTTATATGATGTTAGGAGAAGAGGGAACATTCTTCCTAACAATTATTATATCAATAAACATGTCAGGTTTTGGCTTGTGTAAGTCAGCGCTTAGTTTTATTAACATTTTTAAGAGCTGTAGGATGCATGCCCAGTTCAGCCAATTAAAATATATGGATAGCCATGCACAGTATCTAGCCCAAGAGTAGTGCTAACAAGATACTCAGGGTGTTTCTGTAATGAGGGAGGGGTGCTTCAAGCTGTAAGTGCAGGTGAGCGCTATCACGGTGGCCATGCATGCTTTAAAACACTAAGGCCCGGTTTCACAAACGGGGCTTAGCTTAAGCCAGGACTAGGCATTAGTTAAATTAAGATATTTAAGCAACTTTTACAAACATGCCTTGTAAGAAAATATTACAGGTGTGCATCTTAACACAGAACAATGACACTGACATGTTTAAAGATATGTCAGAGTAAGATATTTTCATCTGAGATAGCTCAAACATGCAATTTAGTCTGGGACTAGCTTAAGCCTCGTCTGTGAAACTGGGGGTAAGAGTCACAAACAGAAAGGAGATTTGAGCTTGACCAAGGATTGTCATTTCTTGGTGGTTCAACCAAAAATATTCATCAAGGATTGTTGTTCCTGCACGATACGGTCACACCTGTTAAAACAAATGTAGATTCAATTTATGATAAGACTGTGTCAGATATCTTAGTATTTCTAGTTAGGAAAACACAAGACCACCCAGCATGAGCTCCAGATGGCATCCTGAAGCCTCCATGACAAGTTTGATGGCAAAACGTGTGGTGACACCAGAAATTGTTCTAGATTTAGAGCTCAGCTGCTCAACAGTTTGCTGAAAGCACTTAAAAACTATTCCAGGCGCACAGCATTTGTGTCATGTTATCGTAAGAGTTCATTTCCAGTTGTGCCCTGTTTACTTTAAAAAAGCATGTTAACATGAGTAATCATTATCTTTAATTTACCTAGAATTATTTACTTTGAATGAAAACTAGTAGTAGTGGTTTTTAATAACTAAATGCATTGTATGCTTTTACCTTATTTACCTTTTACTGTACCTAAATGTACATATTACTGAGAGGCCTTTAAATTACAGTCAATTGCAATTGACAAAACATTTTATAGTGGACAGAAAGTCTTTGAAGGAATGAGTGTGAAGGCTAAGATCACAGCTGATGCTCATCAGGATAAGTGTTATTGGTACAGGTGATAAGCACTAGCAAACATAACTAAAATTATTTTTTTTAATACTTCGCTCTCACTGAATAATTAAAAAAAAAACATTTACTCCTTTAAAATAAACAAATGTAATTATTTTCGTGAATAAATCATCAAGTGGGCTTATTTGGAACGTGTGTGGGCTCAAATGGTACTGAAGTACCAATTAAGCCCATGCCAGACTTTTGACTTTATTAAAAAAAAATTTTCAAATGACAGAGAAATCTTGCATTTTAGCAAAAGATTTTTCTTATAAACAATGTCAATATCTTTGAAAAACACCTAAACTTAGATTTTGGTGGGCTTAATGGGAATACTTACCCTAATTAGTTCAGAATGCAACACCTAAACCAAGTGTTGCATCCTGCATTCCACATCTCTAGACATAACTCTTTACTCAGGAGTGTGGTAATGTACAGCAAAGACAAAGTTCTTGACTTTTCAAGGCTGATGTTTATTTGCTCAGGCGGTGTTCGGGGAATTACCCTTGTAAGTTATTAATAATGCAGAGGGGCTGTGCAAACAACACACATTTTTGGAGAGGGTGTAGACACACGGGCATTAAATAATGGTCAGAAAGGGCCAGGCTTTTTTAACCTCTACTCAACCTTAGAGTGCACCTACCACCCACATGCTAACAAACATGCTAGAGTGGCAGGCTTTAGATAAGAAAGACCTGACAGCCTGGTCAAACACTGCAAATACTTGACTGCATGATGGACAAAGTAAAAAAAATGGCTTGGAAATCTTTGCTCAAATCCACGCTGTACCGTTTTGCAAAAACCTTTCCAATATGTTTTTTAATTCATTAAAAAAAGGAAACTTACAGAAAAACAAACATACATTGCAACCAGAACATTTTCTTAAAATTCTGTTAAAAAAACTGGCAAGACTAGTGTAGTCTGATTCACTTTTTAAAAGTTATTTTTAGTAAGTGAACAACACAGCACAACCGGTATAGTCTCATTGTAAACAAATGACTCCTATGATGCTTTAAAGGCAAACAGAACCTTAAGACACAACTAGTGTATCCTGATTTCTGTAAACAAACATAAATAAATAAATAAACAAACTAAAAGTATAATGAGTCAGTTCTTTTAATCAATGGATAAAAAAAGACAAGTTTATATCAGTGAGAATTTCATATGTCAGCAAAATGAATATACAGTATAACCTACATGAACACTTTTGGGCCTTTAATATGTCCGGCCCCAACTTCCTGGCTCAGTAGAAAATACAAAAATTGACTAGTTTGCAAATAGATGTTCTGTGTCTGGAAATAATGAGCTATTTTTAAGCAAAATGTAAATGTAATTGCTATTAGGAGCAGCACAATAATGACAATTTTGTGCAAATGTCCTATAGTCTCCTTTATTAGACTATGTAACATGAGGCTACATAATTCACCAATGCCAAGTGGAAGTGCAACCTAAATCTTGTCATCTTATAGTATTTGACATCTTTAACATTTTCTGTGTTACCTTGCAGGTTGTCAGGGACAGGACACAACAAGTTTATCAACTGCTCTGACAAACATTCCAACTACTGCCACGCCAACAAGCACATCAACTACACAGGCAGCAGATTTGACAACAATCACAACAAATACTTCAGAAGCTACAGGTGGAACAGTAGTTCAAGCTACTTTTGCGGCTGGTCAAGAAACAACTACAGGTTCTATTAACCATACTGGCAAAGGTATGAGGCCTCAGGATTGTCTTGAGTTAATTTCTAAAGTGTTTTTTGTTGGTGATACTACTAATCATTGATTCTTTGGTTTTGGCACCTTGATTAGTTGCCAGCACTGTTGATGGCAGCCTGTCTACACCTGTACCTGGACAATCGAAGTTCCAAGAGACGTCTAATGTAAAAGAGTTGGCCTCAAATCAAAGTTTTGAATCCCCTGTAAGTAATTTTGGGTCACTAATATCATACATAAGAATTCTGGGAGAAAAAAAACAATGGTCCAAAATCAGTGAAAATGCAGAAGAAATATGATTTGTTTTCATTTTAGTTAATTTGACCAATTAAATGACATTTATCTAAACCCAACTTTTGGATTTCACATTCACAAGTTTCATGAGGTACAGTATATGGTAATACCATGGCACTATCTACTAAAAAAATTGTCCCTCTAACCCTTGAGCTTCGTTCAACCTCAGAAGTGAATTTAAGATATTTTTGATGAAAACCAGGAGGCTTGTGACTGTCCCACTGACTGCCATATTTACAATGCCATACAATTTTCAATGTCAAGGTCCAGAAAAGTATGAAAGACATCATTAGAATACTCCATCTGCCACAAGTTGTTAAACATTATGAAGCATACGGTTGAACCCCTGATGTCAGATAAAGTATTTAGACAATGTCTTTTATACTTTTCTGAACCTTGACTGTGAAAATTGCATGACAGTCAATGGGACTATTACATTGTGACCTGGTCATTGAACACATGGTCACTTTATGCGTTTTCTCTTTCCAGATATCAATCTGATTCGTTAAAACGTTTCCTTTTACACTTGGCCGCATAAATGTGTCTCAGCAAAATATATAACTCCGGTCTTGAATTCTTGCGCTATATACAAAATTATAAAAGGTCACGTCAATGAAATCAACAGATATTGAAGTTTGCAACAGGAGAGAGCATGGCATCAGCACTGGAAAAATAAATTTGTATGACTTTATCCAATGAAGATTGTGTTAAGGGTCTGCGATTTTGTTTGCACGTCATTGTCACAAAGTGAGGTGCAAGAAGGCATGAAGGCACGAATTCACAGAATAACAATCCTTTAATGTTCCAGGTAGGCAGACAGGTAGGCAGGCAGGGTAGTTCACACACACACAAAGTAACCTTGAGGTCAGATGATGGTGTCGGCAGCCGACGTGGATCAGGAAGGCCACGGTGAAGCTGGAGCGACAGAGGACTAAGGCGGAGCTGGAGGGAAGGAGGAGCCTGACAGGGCCAGAGTGGAGTCCTGAGGCGGCAGATGGTCGAAGACAAACCAAGGCGGAGACGGAGGGACGATGGAGGCCGGTGTAGCTGGTGGACTGATTGGCCATGGTGGAGTGGAGGGAGCCATGGGCCACGGTGGAGCCGAAGGGTTGGAGGGCCGAGGACTCTGAGGTTGGAGGAGGAGATGAGGGATCCTCCAGCCACGATGCCGATGGAGACTGGCAGACCCATGGCAAATCAAGCACACAGATGGTGGGTGGGCTGACGGTGAGCAACGGGTCTGGCAGATGACAGCAGTGGCATGGACAGGAATGGGTGGGAGGGCATTTTTTTGTGTTCCATGCGAGGCATGGCCACTGGAGTCTCCCAGTCTATGAGGTCCTTCTCCGGCAGCCCCAGATCTACCAGCTCACCCTCAGCCACAGTGCAGTGGGAGGATGCTCCTCTCCATGCTCCTGCTGTTTGTGGCATTCTCCACCATGGCAAGCTCCATTGCCGGCTCTCACACCTGGTCTGACGCTCTGGATCCTCAGCTCTGTCGCTCCTATTGGCAAAATCTTGTCGGTAGCTTCGTGCTCTTTCTCTCCATCATTGGTGGGCCCGGGCTATGGCTCCCCACAGCGGGAGATGGTGGGCTGGGTTCTGGGTCAGGAGTGGCACTGGCAGGTTACACAAAGACAGAGCACATGAGTACTGATAACAACAACAAACAAATCAGGAGTGTGACATTCATCTTTCTGGTTAAATCCGTGCTAATACATCTAGCATTAGTCCAGTAATATCAGACTTTTAATCCACCTCGAAAGCGTTTTGGAAGGCATTTACTCTAAAAAAGGGAATAAAGTGACCAGATGTAAACAGGCAAGAGAGAGTGTTCTCTCTGTTCTTTCTCTCCCTTAGTTAACATGAGCACTATCACAAGCTCAGCAGCCAATATATCACATGAACCAATCAAATATGGCTTTGGAGGGACGAAAAATCATTTTGGCGGCCGCCAGGAAAAACCCTGATTACCACTACAAAATACATTTTTGGCAAAGGAACATTGTGTAACTGCATTTATATTTTCATTTACATGCTCATATGTTACACTGAGGCCATATCAGTATCATACTAATGCACACATCCCATATTAAACCCAAAAGGTTGTTAAAAGAGCTTAACATTTCTGAACTCCACTATAAATCTCTACTAGTATCTCTACTTTGCCAGTCCAAACCATGGGGCAGAGTGACTTCAGTTGTTTTCAGTTGTTTTCAGTTGCTGTCATCTGCGTCCGTGTATATTAGAAAGGAAGGAAGCTTTGTGTCTGAGAGGATAAAGTTTTGCAGGGCAGTTTGAGCTGTTGATGCCTGTGAGGTCAGATTAGGGAGATCCTGTTTTGTCATTCGCTATAAATAATCCCTCCACACAAAAGATGAATGAGTGGGAAAGAAGAGGGGCTTCCTCTCACTGCTGCCATGCGGTTATGAACCCAGGAAAGAGGTATGACAGAAGAATTGGAGGGGAGATGATGAGCGTCCATTGTTGGCAAGAACTGATCTGAGACCGGTGAAAGTGATAGCAGTGATACGCTAGTCTGACGCAGGATCTGTACTCTTTTTCATTGTGATAGGCGTTGGTTATTCTGGCTTGACACCATGGGACGATATGGAGCCCACAAATGCTTTATGAAAGGCAGGGAGAGGTGCTAAACTACAAAGACTCCTTCCTGTTGACTTCCTCTTTTTGTTTGGTATATGAAGCTTTGTAAAGCAGATTTTTTGTGTATGGGACGTTCAGAGGTTGTGTGTATGGGACGCGTGGAAGGAAGAATGGAAAAAAAATCTAAATTAGGAGTGCTTAGGGATGCTACATAATTTAACGAAACAAAAAACAAATTTAATATATAATAGTTTACTATTAAATAAAACTTAAAACTAAAATCAATGACTTTAAATGCAACAAGTGAATTCAGGCATCACAACATACTGATCACGAGAAGTGAATATTCACTTTGAGATTTAATAAAGTTTACATTTCACAATGTCATTAAATGATTAGTCTTTTAAAGATCAACATCAAGTGAGGAAGGGTACAAATAAAAATGGGGTGAAATGAGAATACACAACTAAACTTACAATGTCTACCACATTGCAGGATTAATCTGTAGTTTTTATTAAAACAGACCTATGACAAAACATTCCTGCTCACTATTAAGGGATACCCAAACTAAATCAACATCACTTGATTAGATATATGACTCAAATAGCTATTCAAGCTCTCCAATATTTAATTCCAATTTTTGTTAAACTTCTTGTTTATGTGTTTTTCTAGCCAAAAAGTGAAGGAGGATCTGGATCTTCTCCCGTTTTCGTGCCTGTGCTGGTGACCGGCTTACTGCTTGCTGCCGCAATAGTCGGCATATACTACTTCAAGTGCCATCGCCGAAGTAATGGAAAAGGCATGAAACTGGTGAGTCTCAGACTTACTGAACCGCATTAATTGTAATATTGTGTT
Source organism: Enteromius paludinosus (assembly GCA_032361165.1). Classification (NCBI taxonomy): domain Eukaryota; kingdom Metazoa; phylum Chordata; class Actinopteri; order Cypriniformes; family Cyprinidae; genus Enteromius; species Enteromius paludinosus. Next base: position 13,171,579 of record JAUMHQ010000089.1, on the reverse strand, counting down.
ATAGACAATTCGATTGCATGTTCTAAGTCAACATTAACAATTCTTTGAAGCAAATTTACACATTCATTCACTTCCTTCTGTCTAAACCTTCAAATTGATGACTTCACCAACAGTATCACCAAGTGTTTCCAATCAAATTCCCATTTTGAATGTGTTATGCACGCATTTTAATTGCAAAGTTCAGTGCATTTGATCGGGAAATGTTGCCAAGCTTGTAATTAAGAGGGAAACAATTGGCAGCATATCAGTGCAGTTCCTCCGGCATACGCCCCATCGAATGTTCAGAACCACAACACATGCTAGTGAAACACTAACTGTTTCATCTCCTTGCCAATAATTCTTTCTCTGTTAAATGATGAGAAATGATGAAAGCAAAGTGCACTTTCGGCAGACCTCAAAAAGAGTCGTACAATAAAAAAATACTTACATTCATGTAGGGCAACATTTCATAAGCCATATGCTGCATAATAAATGCTTTAGTTTTGAAGATGCGTCAGGAAAAATATTCCATCAAACGAAAATGATTTCATGGAAGTTTACATGTTCCAATCAAAGAACACACTCCCCTTATTTAAAGGGTCTTGCTCATCATTGCTGATTTACAAAAAATACTCACAAAAAATTCTGTCATTACTCACCCTTTTGTTGTTTTAAACCCTCCATTCATCTTCAGAATAAAAATTTAGATTTTTTGTATGGTATCTGAGAGCACCTGACCCCATCATAGACAGAAAGTGTTCTTGTTGTTTCATTCAGATCAACGAGTGACAATGTAGAAAACATATGGTGCAGCTGGCACAGAACAGCATATTCTGTTTATGTTCATTGGATACTCTCCAGCGTGACGCGGATGAGGCGAATTGTTGAATAAAGCAGTTTTCTTCTTTTTTTTTTGCACAAAACGTGTTTTACAGATTTTGACACTGTCTATGGGAGGGTCAGAGATCCCTCCGATTCCATAACAAAACATCTTAATTCTTAATCCAAAGACAAACGGAGGTCTTACAGGTTTGGAACAACATGTATTGATGACAAAATTTTCATTTTTGGGTAAACTATCCCTTGAAATTTTTCATTCAATTTCTATGATGATTAACTTAAATGATCTATGTGATTAAAGGTACAGTTCACCCAAAATGAAAATTCTGTCATCATTTACCCACCCTCAAGTAGTTCCAAACCTGTATGAATTTCTTTGTTCTGCCAAACACAAAGATAGATGTAAAATAAAAAAAGGCTGTTTTGCGTCACCATTGACTTCCATAGTGTTTTTTTCCTACTACGTAAGTCAATGCTGCCCCAAAACAGCCTGGTACAAACTTTATGAAATATTTTGTACAGCAGAATTTTGAAAGAAATTACAGAATTTTTCGTCTTTGGGTGGAAGTATTCCTTTAACCATTGTCATTCATCAAAAGTAATTCTAGAAGAAACATCTCCAAATAAACTCCAAGTCGATGATGAATTTGAGCTATACAAATTCCTTGCAAAATAAAACAATTATAATAATAATTGATAATTTTAAGTAGCACAAATATAGTAATAATATCTAATAAAACTAATTTTAAAATAATAATTATAAAAGCAAATTGAAAAGTGCAATCATTGTATTTTGTTTTCCACAGGCTGAGGAGTCTTACATGGCTGACGAGGAGAATCAGGGCAACACTCTGGTGTCCGTGGCCCCTCTAAACCAAGCCGAGCCCCAGGAGAAGCCCAGTCTTAACGGAGAGTCACAAGAGGCAGTTAAGGCCCAAACGCCTCCTGCTGCCACCAATGGCCACTCTACCAACAAAACAGCAGACACTGAGCTGTGAACAAGCCGATCTACCACCAAGGGTCTGGGCAGAACGCTCAGTCCCTGCTTCTTAAACCCAGCTCAATCTACAAGGAAGACAAAGACTCAAATTCCCTACTGCAAAAAGCTAAATGTTCAATTTAAGTTCATACGGAACAACTTTTGAGTAATACTCTCCCGATCGATCAAGATGAATGCACACGTTTCAGTGCTATGTAAAAGATTGTTGTACATTAAGAAAGCAGTTGTGACAGTGATGAATTGTACAAAAAAAAAAAAAACATTATATGAATTCAATCAAAATGATGCAAAAAAAAAAAAAACATTTTAGTGCAAGAGGTTTACCCTTTGAGTATAATACAGTACTGCTGTGGGGTGGGGGACCTTTCCCATGAGTCATTGCTGGCTTCCATAAGAGCAGCCAGGGGCTGGAACGGAACACCGGGAGGATCCTTGTTCCTGTCCTAGCACTCCAAATCTTCCAGCTGAGAGTAAATCACATCAAACCATAGAGAAACATTCAAAATCCAATGGATGCACCAGATTGTTTGCGTGTTTCTAGACTGTATGAAATTTGTATGTTTGTCTTTGTGTACAGTATGATTTGACTAGTTAATAGTGTTGTATAATTTTGTTAATATCACTGCACGACAAAGTAATGATTCCTGGAGTTGCTGAGCATGAGAAATCAGTTCAAACATCAATCCGTCAACTCCATTTCATTGCTGCAAACAACCCTTGCAACCCGTACAGTAAAATCCAACCAATTAAACATGCTGCAAAACCCGTTAGCCCTCAAGGGTGACAGCTCATGGTTATCTGACATTTCTGGATTTTGTCACAGCTTTCCCGTACTTTGTAAACCAGTATTATGCTCTTTTTGTAATATTTTTATTCTAGACATTTAGATGTAGTGTTTATGGGTTGAATGACTGACTTAATCGTTTAAATGACCCGGCTTAATTACTAGAAGTTTCTTGGGAGGGTGCGTTTTTATTTTGTATCTGCATTTGCTACTACACTGTACAAAAGTCATAAGGCAAAGAAATGATGTAATTGGGAGCAGCCATGAAACCTTGGACCATCATTTTAAGTCTATTCACTCCAACACAATGAAAAACAGTGCTGACAAAAATATATATATATTTCTACAGTACTTTTAAACCATAACTTTTTTACACTTCACTTCATAATATTTCTCACACAAGACGCTTTTTGGGCGCAAAATTTGGTGCTCGAGGGACTGTATCTCTTAAAATGAACCAATATAAAATGATGTTTTAAACATAAATACATATGAATACCATGTCCTTTATTTCAACTATGACATATTGATTTAACATTCCGGTATTCCATCATATTTTGGATCGGTGTACTAGCATTGTGTTAAACTGATGTATGTTTGTGATAGGAATAAAGTTTTGAAAAATAAATTGATATGGGCTCACTATTCATTTCTACTTTACCCCAGTGAGATCTCGTCTTTGTGTGCCTTGGATCTATACGATCACATTTTTCATTTATTTGGCCGCTAGTCTGTTTACTCTAGAAATTTTTAGTTTGATATGAAATGCACACATATGTTCTCTCTCCATCTCGATTCTCCTCATTCCTCAACACACGTGCAGAAATTTGGCTGGAGTCTAAAAGCTATTTAACCCAACAGCTGGTTTGCATGAGAGAGGGTGATGACATCACAGAGCAGGGATTCGGGTGGAGCTCAGTGGACCTCATCACTTTAAAAGAAAGCAAGTCATGTGTTACTGACTGCTGTCTCACACCCTTTCAGTTTTGCCACTAATAATATAATGATGATATCACAAATATAATCCCCTGGAAATATTATAATACATTATATTATTATAGTACTATAGCCTTATAGTATATATAGTATTATATACTATACTATACAGTTTTATACTAATAAGTTAAGTTGCATTTTTATACGTTTATAGAAATAAAATATAATAAGCTGCTAGTAATACTAATACTATTAATAACAAAAATAATAATATTATTATTATTTTACCCTTAATAAAATATTTACGGGGGGGAAAAAACATTGACTGGACAAAAAAACTTTCTTAATATACTAGAAATGCATTTTTAGAAAGAATATAGGCCTATTGTATATTACATTTTATGGCACTTATACGTTTTTATTTTCATACCATCAATGTTTTCAATGTTCCTAAAAATAATAACAAATTTACAGCATTCTCCATGTGTTAACTGCTATTGCCAATAAAATCCCATTAAACACAGAAAAGGATGGGGGGAAAGTTGGGTCATCAAAAGATACCACCCAGACTACTTGTTGAGGTAATTATCACTCTGCTGGAAGTCAGAATGCGGGCTTGTCTGAAAGCATAAGGCCCAGATCCAGACCAAATCTGTCTTTATGCCGTCTTAAGAGGTCTCAAGACCAACACCACAACATATTTTATCAACGTTTAGCAAATACTGATAAAAACATCACTTTGTCACACCAACATGTAAGGAAACATGAAAAGAATCATTGCTGACATTTTCCTGCCTGGAGCGAGTTCATATCTTCTCACATATTTTGGTGAGCCTTATGATGTCACACATAATATCCTCAGGATGCTCTTGTTTTTCATAGAGCATGACAAATATGCTCTAAAATCAGGAATCACCCACTATAACCTCACAGTACAACCCAAACATAAATAGAACAAGGACAAATGAGTCTGGTACAAACCAACAACAGACTAAAGAACAGCCTTCCTTAAACGCAAGAATAAATCCATCTTATCTGACAAGAATGACTAGGACAGTTTCTCAAAATAACCAACATTCCACTGCATTTACAGTTCCATAAAATAGACACCAAGTGTACACCATGATACATCTAAAAACCATGGTACAATTTTTTTTGAGAGTTTTAATTAATTATTTTTTACCTGCAATATATGTTCACAAGCCTCGCGCGTTTGCAGGTGTTGATTTCCATTAAAATACTGTATCTCCATCTTTGGCGATTGATTTGTGAGATGAATCCCGTTTATTTTAAGAAATGTTTTTTCATTGCAAAGAACAGACTCAAAAATTAATTTGTGAATGGAGCATTCCAAACATACAACTTGATTTATTATTTTCAAAAATTGTAAAAAGAAAATGTAAAATAAGTTTATGGAATTTCGTCAAGACTCAGCATTACCGAACAGTTTGTTCAACAAATTAAAATAAAATGCTAAACTGTATTAACTATGTTTTTTGTTGGTTTGTTTTTTGTTGATCACCAAATGTGATGCAAAAGAGTTTACAGACAAGAATTAAATCTCTAACTGTCACTGGAAAACAAGGTTTACAGTATGTCAGTGACAGGGCTTCAAAATGACCCCTGTTTAAAGGGGACATCCATTCTCAAATTCATGTCAATGTGACGTCACACCGACAGAGGCTTCTCCCACAATAGTTGATTGACAACAGGGTGTCAGATTTATTAAATCTTTACTAAATCTGAGAGCTCTGATCCTGCATAGACAGCAAAGCAACTAACTATTCAAGGCCTAAAAAAGGTAAGGACATTGTTAAAATAGTCTGTGCCTTGTTTTCAATCTGAAGAATGCACACACATGTATGGTGGTATTCTTGTAAATGTGGACAGAAAGTATTGTCAGAGAATTCATAATATCACTATTATTAATAGAATATCATAATAATCATTTTTGGGCCCCAAATGTGCCACTGTCTGTGGAGGGTCAGAAAGCACTCAGATTTCATCAAAAATATATTCATTTGTGATCCAAAAATGAATGAAGATCTCACAGGTTTAGAACGACATGAGGGTAAGTAATAATGACAGATTTTTCACTCTTGGCTGAGTTATCCCATTGGTGTAGTAATGATATCAGAAAATGCCATGGTTTATTATTAGTGCTGGCAAGCGCAAGAGAAAAAGTAACAGAAGCAGCAGTTGTGAGTTGGGTGACCAATCCTACGCTCAAAAGAAATGATTTATTGGATGAACTCAATTTAATTGAAGGCAGAATTTCCATCCAATAAATATGTGTAGCCCCAACTCATAAAAAAGAAATTAATGCAATGAAATGTAATTAAGTTGGGTCAACTCAATTTGATCAAATATAGTTTTAATGAAGTTGATTCATTTTATTAGCCTGGGTTCTGCGACTATAAAGCTCATAGGAGCTTTAGTCTGGCCAAGCTGCCTTACTACCCGCCTTCTGAGAGGCAGGCTTAACCTGCGTCCATCAGATGCCTCTGTATACTACTGGACGAATCTACAACCAATCA
>JAUMHQ010000089.1:13140902-13165403 GCA_032361165.1 Enteromius paludinosus | reverse complement strand
TGCTACGCACTCGAACCCCTAAAAATCCTAACAAATACAATAGGGTTTCAGTGCTACGCACTCGAACCCCTAATAAAAATCCTAACAAATACAATAGGGTTTCAGTGCTACGCACTCGAACCCCTAAATATACAGTATTACATGTAATTACTTTAAAAGCATATACTGTGTTTTAATATTTACATAATACATTTTCACAGTGCAGAAAAGAAAAACATTTATTTTGGATGTGATTAGTAGCGATTGATTGCTTGACTTGTTATACAATCCCACTGATTATTCATACATTCATAAGTATTTACTGATATTTCTTCCAATAATAACATAGTTGACCAAATGTTTTTTTTGTTTTTTTTATCAGACCTGTTCACTGATATTCATGTGTTGGGCCAAAAAGAGAAATCCTGAGCTTATCTGTTTTTCTAGTATATATTTTTTTCTTTGTGTGAGAGTGTGTGACATGAAGAGTCAGAGATTAAACACACACATATATATCCACACTCCCACCCAAGACAGCAGGGTGTTTTCTCTTGTCAGCCCTCTAAAGGCGTGTGTTGTCACAGCTGTGAGGTTCGTGGAGCTTTACCTCAACTTACTCCTATGGTTAGATATCCTTGCTGAGGGATAGTATAAGAGGAGAACAAGAATCTTTTGTGTCAAGGTTCAGGTCACACCAGCCAAGGGAGGGGAAGCTGGAGAATCCCAGGAGAGTCTGTTGTCGTCACTTAGAGAGAAAGCCAGATGAAGGAGGAGAAAGAAAGAGGACGGGTGAAGAGTTCAAAGTACACTTCTATCTCATATGTTTAGGCTAGAACACTTGAAATGAACATAAATATCTCACAAGGGATCCCTGGTTCATGTTACTCTTATAACGTACAACTTCCTGTACTGAATGAAGACCACTTCACATTTTTCATTGCACATTCATTCTTTATAACATATTATAACAAATGCAAACATTGCATTGCATTGCATGGTGATTTAATTGCAATGCATGTGAGCAATTCTATTGCTATGCATGATATCATATTTTGAGATGTTTGGTTCATAATACTGTTTCATTGTTAATGACTCATTAATCTCAATCTAATAGAGTTGTTTGCAGGTAAGGTAGTTAATGCATTTGAAATAATTCAAGTAAACATGGCTAAATCTCTTGCATGGTCACACGCTCTTATCTACAGAAAGCCATTTCATGTGACCATTATGTCCCCATTATGCATTATAGCTGAACCCTCAGGAGGTTTCTATTAGGAAGATGTGAGCTTAAGAATGTGTACCAACTTCCTGGTTCTTGTGAGCATTTTGACTGCTGTATGGTGACATGGTCCTTATCTATCAGGGAAGGAAAACATCTGGGCAGGAAGTGTATCGAATGGACAGCTTTCCCCTTCCTAAAAGCGACCAATCCTTTAGCAGCGTCTCCGGCTAGCACTTTGTCTGCTACACAAAAAACACACACACACACACACACACACACTTGCATGCACAAAAACACACTGTGAAATTGATTTCGACATTACTCTTTAACATCAGAAAGAACAAAATACACTTTAATCTTATCTGTCCGGGTTTCAGTGTGGTTTAGAGATTGTTCAGTGAGTGCCAGTGGCATTCAGACAATAAAGCTAAATGCAATTCTAATCAGATTGGTCACTATATTAGCCAAAGAGTCATTAAACAAGGGTGTGGGCACAAACAAAATGTACATTTCACACTCTTAGTGGTTTAATTCATCCAATAACAATGTCTAACCATGTCTAAATATGCACCACAGGAGAATTTTTTTGGCACCACAATATCAGTCATAAATTTGGATATTTATTGGGTTTAATAGCATTCTGTAGTCAGAACGCTAATTAAACATTTTATTTGTAACACTTTACATTAAGGTTCCCTTTATAAAGAGTTTATAAAGGTGTTTCTAAATGACTAATAACTCATTTACAAATGCATTACAAATCATTTATGAGCAGTTATAAATGCATGAATAGAATGGTGATTTTGATGCAATACCTTCCACATAGTGAGCCATTTTAATGTTATAAATGCTTCACAAATATATTTATTAACCCTTATTTCACTCCTGATTTATTTCATGAAGCAGCAAACAAATGTGCTTTTTATTGCAAGACAGAAGGGTTTCATATTTATCTCATTAAATTTGCATTAAGGTACATTTTTAGAGGTCATTAATAAATGGTCCACAGGTGATCACACATTAAGGTTCACATTTAGACATTATTATCATTTAGAACTCTTTAATAAAAGGTTCAAAGATGTTCTCTTTACATTAATATACTTTTACAAGTTATAAATATTTATACATCATTAAACAAATGGTACATTACATTAAGGTTCTCATCCAATATTGGAATTACAATTTTGTTTTTTATATTAATATTTCACTAAACCATAGTTGTGCTTTTATGATTTTTACCCCAAATAAAAATCAAGGTGATTAATTTCATCCTGATAAACAAAATACATCAAATTCTATTCATTGCTGTGGATAGGCATCATGAATTTCTGCATATAATCATATTCTGAGTCCTGAGATATAAATGAGAAAACAATTTTTGCTGCATCATGAAATAAACCAGGAGTCTAGTTTTGAGTGGTAATAAATATATTTATTAAGCATTTATAACATGTGAGGTAAGAATGGCTCACTATTTTGGCAGAAATTGCATTAAAATCACCCTTTTATTCAAGCATTTATAACTGCTTATAAATGATTTGTAATGCATTTGTAAATGAGTTATTGTTGATTTATGAACACCTTTATAAACCCTTTAAAAAGCTAACCTTAATGAAAAGTGTTACCATTTTATTTTTTTTATTTCCCATCATTGGACAAAATTGCAGAGTGACTGGAAGTGACACGAATAAATGAGCTCTTTGCTGACACAGCTGTTTCCAAACAGTGTACATTAATTCCGAAAAGAAAAGAAAAATGTTTTGGGTCATGATGGAAACGACACCAGAGGTGAGGCAGTTGTGTTCACACAATAAACATTACAATCATTATTTAGATCATCATGCTTTTAACATAATATTATAATTTCTTTATCGTGGACTTTTAATAAGTCTGGGTTCACAAGTGTGAAACAATAAAAGTCACTTGAAAAGTATGATAAAGTAAATGATGAAGTTGTGATAAAACATTTCAAATGCACTTTCATGTGTCTTAAAGATGTAATGAAAAAGTTGATTACACAAAAAAATCAATGAAACATTAATAATTAGCTATATACTATATGCTGGACATGATACATGCACATACATCTAACACTGAAACATCACAGTGTATAAACAGTGTAACCACAACATTCACTCCTAAAAGATGGAATGATGTTTGTTGCAAGAAGAGCAACTGAATTTACATCACTGACTGGCAAAGAAATGAACATCAGAATAATGTCATTCAAGCTCAGTTAAGCAACAGAAAAGACTGTTGTGCCTTTTATTAATGCAGAGCCCTCTAGGGGGCTTAATTTTGCCTGGAACTCCATGACTGTTCAGCCTTTCAAAGTAATCGCCTCATTCCATTGCCCCTGCACCTCCAGTCACAAACCAGACAGTTATTAATACACTCAGACTGTCATCAATGTCCTATGGTAGTGAGAGGGTGTGCACAGATAGTATAGAGGACACATAATCCAAGGCTATACGTGACTGACTGCAGTCAGAGAGTGTCCTTACAGGGAGGGTCACAGAAAGCTGCTGGACGTGCTCCAGATTTCACTGTAAAAGAGAAAGAAAAAAAAAAGCACAAAACATTACAGCTGCAATCCAGGGATAATATTTGCTTATATAAATGGAAAATTATAGCAATAACTCTAAGAAAGACAACTATGATAGAAAATAAAGACAATAACCATTTTTAAACATTAAACTATTTAAACTTTTAAACTATACTGCAGCAAAATTATTGAAACAGTATTTTAGCATATGTGTATATATATATATATATATATATATATATACATATATTAAATAGGTTATATATGTTAACCTATGAACTGTAAAGCTCAGTGAAATATATTTAGCCTTCATATATATTTAGCCTAGTATTTAACATTGATATAGCCAAGTATATTTCAAAATGTATTTCAGAGGCAAGAAAATATTTTTTAAATGATTTAAAAAGTCACATTTATCCGTTTTCTTAAATAAATAAACCTTTGGCCATTTGTGTTACCGAGCAGACTCTTCACAGGATGTAAGTGAAAACAGAATGTTATTTATTATGCACAGCAATGGATGAGCGGAGAAGACAGGTCTTGAGAGGTCAATATCTTGGATGTGGATAATTTCCTTTAGTCAGGGCAGAGCAATTATGACTTCTTGTGTTATTTAACAGGATCATCCGGAGCGTTGGAGACACAGGAGACAAAGGAGATGCGCTGGAGCTGAGAGACAACAACACACCACATAGACAGGAACTTAGGAACAAGGAACACGGGAGGAAACAGGAATGAAGGAGAGCAAGGAGGTAAGTACAAGGCAAGTATTTCAGTAGTAGCAACACTAGGAGCATAGGACACTGGGTGGACACTGACTGAGGGATGGTGAGTGGTATTTATGGGGCTGATGATTGTGGTGATGATGAGGTGCAGGTGATGCTGATTAGTAAACCGGGGCTGAGAGTAGAGCCTGGCAAATCCGTAAAATAATTTGAAATCTTTATTTTTGAAAATAGATTTTTGCCACCTAAGCTGTAACACAATTTCTGCTTTTTAAAGAAAAGGAGAAAACAAGTGGAAATTAAATTTAGCTGTAATAAATGAACATCACAAATACTGACAGCTTGAGCTTAATGTGTACTGATCTCAGAATATTCCTTTAAACCATGAAAGAGCAACCTCTGAGCAGTGAAATGTTTCTTTGTGTGAGAACATGACATAAACTTACGCAAAGTGGTGCAAAGGATAACGCTGCTTACGCATTTAAGGGGTGTGCACATTTCTTGCATGAGAGTTTGACACAGCCATGTGCTGCTCTTAAGTCTGACCTAAAGGGAGTGTCCATGAAAGATTTTAATCTACACACACACAAGCACATACCAAGCAGTCCAAGCCAGAGTGATCTCTCAACGGACACACACACTCGGACACCTGGTGGCTGCGCCTGGGGCTATTCATTTCATCATGCGTAAAATATGATCCTGCTAAGTTTTTATTAGCGACGCTAACACATGCACGCATATATAAAAACAACACATACACAATGTGGATGGCCATAGTGTCATGTTGTCAATACTGGAAACCACACTTTCACAAGCAGCTACAACCAGCAGCTATAAGTGCCTGGTGAAGTTCCTCCCAAACCAAGTCTGATTGAGATCATTTCATGGAGCCAGTGACGAGGGGTTGTGTAAGCCTGGGTGTGAACAGGCCTGTATAGATCAGCCATATGACAGTGTGATTGTCCTCTGGTTTAAGAATATTACTGGATCATAACATTTTACTGCAGCTCTGAAGGTCAAGCATGCTATCACATTTTCCCACATGTGCAAAGGCTGCACCTGTTGTTTGGAACATGCATGAGAGATCAACACAGCATAATTACATAAGCATATCTATCAGAAGAACTAAATGAGAATGCTTCTTCATTTATAGAATAATAAATTAATGTGCTTATTTTAATAAAAAGACGTATATAGTTATATATGTGTGTGTACCTGTACATATATACAGTGGGTACGGAAAGTATTCAGACCCCCTTAAATTTTTCACTCTGTGTTATACTGCAGCCATTTGCTAAAATCATTTTAAGTAATTTTTTTCCCTCATTTGTGACACACAGCACCCCATATTGACAGAAAAACACAGAATTGTTGACATTTTTGCAGATTTATTAAAAAAGAAAAACTAAAATATCACATGGTCTTAAGTATTCAGACCCTTTGCTCAGTATTTAGTAGAAGCACCCTTTTGATCGAATACAGTCATGAGTCTTTTTGGGAAAGATGCAACAAGTTTTTCACACCTGGATTTGGGGATCCTCTGCCATTTCCTCCTTGCAGATCTGCAATACTTTCCGTACCCACTGTATATATTTTTGTATGCGTGTATTTTAATCTCTTTTATTAACATCAAATGAATTTTGTTGCTGGTTAAATTAATATGTGTCCAAGACATTATTGTACTAAATACAAAGAACAGCCACAAACAAAAATAAAACAAAACTGCCAACATTGCATAAAAAACTGGTTTCATAAGAAGGATCAGGACAGCAGATGTAAATGCACTGAATACAGCTATTGTTCTCTGTGGGATGAGTTAACTTTCTTCACAGGGGAATCTTCGTTGTCTTTTCAAGGCCACATTCTCTGATGAAGACCATGCAGAATCGGGAAAACATGTCTCTTTCTTTCCACAATGATGCAATGCACACTTAAGCGATTTCATTTCCTGTTCTCCTAAATGCTCCCAACTCAAGCGTCATTTCACCTCAACTCTAAACATTCCAGTCTATTGTAATCATACAACTGTGTGAGACTGTTTCTCTATATTTTGACACTGGGTTTATTATTAAATGTATATGCTGTGTATGTGTATTGTAGTTACAAAGCCTAAGCCTAACTTAGCTATGAAAGTTTTGATAAACTATGACTCAACAACAACTCTGTTGTCATACAGGCTTAAATGTTTTTAAAATGAACAACATTAAAGACTATAACAACATGGTTTTAGTCTAAAGCTGGGCCCAAAATTAAGTGCAAGCCAGTATAGTGTAAACCATCATAACACTTGCATCATGGATTAAGAATGTTAACTGATCTATGTGAGCTTCTCTGTTTTTTTCTTGGAGAAATGGCGCCCTCTGTTGTAATATTAATGACTATACACTGTACCTATATTTTTTTTACTTGTTCTTTACTATATTGAGAGTAAATGCAGCTAGAAAGACAATGAGGCTTGCTTTTCTTTTCTTTTCTTTTTTTAATTAATTTTATTTTTAAAGTACACATAATGTGTAATTTATGATCAATTTTATTGTATTATACATTATATATATATACATATATATACATACTGACATTGTAGACACATTCACCCACAGGGTGACTTCAGGGCAGGCATGCCTCTTTCTTAATATCAAAAGAGAAATTAGAAATGTTAATGTTAACACCCCTTTAAATGAAAAAGTTTAAACTATCTTATTATATTAATATGATTAATATTATTAACATTCACATATTAAATACATAGGTATAATAACATTTTAATAAACGTTTTCATTTTCTTTAACAAAACATATCAAAACGACCTTCAAATCTGAAATTAAAAACACGTGCGTCACGTTTACGCCCCGTAAGACTTTTACCTACAGAGTGGAAACGCCTTTTTCTTGCAGGAAGCATAGTGTGGTTACATTTGATGACAGGACATTAAAATATGGCGAGCGATTGTCAGACAAAATGTAGCGCAAACGGAAATGCCTCTGTTAACAACCCTAATTACATAGCAGTCGCGAAACATGTCAATACGACTCTGCGACATGTGATTCGCTCGAGTGTTTGTAAACATGCGTCAAAAGCATGTGATTCTGCTGACGACATACTGCGCTCAAGACGGACAGCCAATCAGAACACGGGGGTGTGTGCCCTGGGCGGGGCATCGCTGTGGCGCTGTGGAAAATTCGATGTGCGCGGCATCAAGACGCTGTATAATTGAAAAACGAGGTTCAAGCCGATAGCATCCATCCACTGGCATCCCTAAAAGGCAGAATAAAGACACGTTTGTTCAGGTTAGTAGGAGTGGTTTCTGTGTAGTAAAGTTGTGAAGTCATTCACATTGGGCGTTGGGTTATTCTAAATAATCCATCTCCAGGAACAACATGCTGTTTTATGATGTGTGATAGATCGATGAACTTTTGACTCGCCGTGTTCGCGGTCTAATACGAGATTGACGTATGTATTATTTAACATGTGTCATATATGTAGGTATAGAGCCCATTAAGTCAGTCTCTAGTTGATGCATTATGAGGATGTTGTTAACCGTCCTTGTTGAGATGCTCTAATAATACATATTCTAGTTATTGCCCTCAGTTAAATATACAGGTGATTCTTGGAAAGAATAAAAATCAAGGTGGGGATTGCTGGGAGGAGGAGGGTTTTCTGCTGCGACAAAGGTGTGTGTGCGTGCGTACGTGTGTGGTTGGCCTAGACTACTTGGCGTGGCGAGGATAGGATGTTACGCAGTTCTTATTTACAACCCAGTGTGCTTTGCCCTGACCCATGAAATGGTTTCATCTCGATCAGACAGTCACAATAATACCGTCTAACAGATGAGCTCGGTTGTTATTTTCACTGATTAAAGCATGGAAAGTTTCCGCACAGACATCAGTCGATTAACCAAATAGTTGCTGCCCTGAGGACACAAATAAATTCATATTTGCATGAAAGGCATGTTCCGTCTTCGCTGATTATGCCTATTTATTATACGATATGACTGAGTTTATGTAACCTATTGATTCTGCGGACCTTATTTACATGTCTGGATGTTAACTCCCACTATCAGCCTTTTATTTATTAGATAATGGTGTTTTAAGTCAAGTGCGCACCTTTTATTTCTGATGTAAACAAAGCTGGCATGTATTTGCCATTGTGCGGCGCTGTTTTGCGACTGACTGCCCAGATCAGGTTGAGTTTATTTTTTCTAAAAATATATATTAGCTTTATTTATTTAACATAAAAAGGTTGTTTCTTTTAACATTTATTGGCATGCTTTAATAAAGGCTTGTTTTGTATTTATTTTCAAACAAATGAAAACTTCACATTTTGAAATAATTATTTTTTAATAATTATTTTAAAATCACTCACTAGAAAGCATCATGGAATAATGTTTACTTAATATCTTAATGATTTTTGGCATAAAAGAAAAATTTATAATTTTGGCCCAATATTGTTGGCTATTGCTACAAATATACCATGCTACTTAGGATTGGTTTTGTGGTCCAGAGTCACATGTGTGACATATATGATAAATCAATATAATTATTACAGATACTATGCAAGAGGGTAGGATAAATCAGTGCTATTAAAGCCGTCAACAGGAAGTCATGTTTTGGGGTAATGCAACATTATCGTATAATGGTTTGAGAATGCATCTGGCTCTAAGTGGTCCAAGGAATGATTTGATGCCAAAATGACTTGAGATCGGATGATGACTTGTATTTATTCATCAGACAAACTCAAACATGTCTCAGGAATGCTTGCACTCGCCATTGTTTAAAAAGTGCTGTACTGTACGTTCCTTATGTGTATAGATGAAATCTCAATAATTCAATTTATACCAATTTCTTTAATATTTATTTTCAGTGGATCGGGGATGACGAGCAACCACAACACTGCAAAGGTATGTGTCTCAGCATCATTCTTACATAGGTTATGAAAACAAACTTGCATTCGCTTCTGGGGTGTGGCTCTAATGTGGCGTTCACAGCGGGAATCTGCAGTTTCATCCATCCAAGCTAAATAAGCTTAACAATGTTAGCCGTATTGCTGTTTCTCTCCACCAAATTTAAAATAATGGGAATTCACTTTCACCGTTTATTAAAACCCCATACACTCCTTAATGGCATGAGAATCAGCTCACTGTGCTGGCATATATGCCAAGATCTTCATCTCGTTTCTCTGATTCGCCAACGTTTTATCTGAACGAACACTTTGGCAGCTATTGAAAGTGCGTCATTCAGGGTCAACGTGTAGTCAGTCGGCCAGGCTCCCCTACTGTTAGAGATTAAGCCTACAGGAATCAGACTACTATGTAGAGATGACACTGCTAAAATTAACGCACCTGCTGCTCGCTGCTAATGATGGCAGCGTTAATAGACAGACAGGAAGGATGCTAGTTAGCTTGCACTGTTGCTGTATATCCTGTGTGACATGATAAAGAGACAAACATAGTGCTGTATTAGACGTTAAAGGTCGGAAAAATGTAATGCTGAATTGATAAAGAGATAATGTTCTGTCTTGTGTCCAAAGCTCCTTCGTTTGGTATAGGTCACATTTAAACCAAGCAGTTTTCTGTTGACCACTGTCGCAAGTTTAAGTGAACAACTTCACTTTAAGTGAAAATCTGCACGTTCACAATTGCTTTGACTGGATTTCGCTTCCAAAAACGTTTTAGCTGTCTGCCAAATGCAGAAAATATAATGTCAAATGTTTGTTGTAGTCGCAGTTGGTTATAACATATAGAATTTGTTTTGCCTTTGTGACAGTATTTAGGCAGACAGCGGGGACTCGAGCTCTGGACGGCCGAAACACAACGGCCCTATATGTCGGCGTATTGCCCATGAGGCTGTTGGCACTGACCGGTTATAAGATTCGGTAACACTTTACGTAAAGCCTTTATGTGTAAAACATTATAAACGTAAATTTAAAGCATGCTTTATAATGCACTGAATAATTTCATGAATTATTGTAAAGTTCTACGCTATTACATTATTACACTTTTCAATTAAGCGTTGCACTATGCATTTTAAATTCAGTCAGGATTATTTACGACACATTATAATGTATTGCAATGCACGTTATGAATAAATATAATGCATTATACATAAAGGCTTTAAGTAAAGTGTTACCTAACATTATTATTTTTTTTTTTGCAACTGGATCCTTGGTGTAAGAGTACATTTTATGAATGCCACAAACTTCTCTTTTCTTCAATGGCATACTTAGCTGATAATTTGATGTGTAGTCCTAGTCAGCAGAGAAGTTGTTCTAACAAAATATAAACTTTTTTTTTTTTTTTAAATCAGGATTTAGTCATTTATTAATCAGTTTGAGGTTTTTTTTCATTTTACTTCAGTAACATTTAACTTGGATAAAGTGTAGTGTTGGAACAGTTTAGGAAACCATAGGTACTTTTATTGATTCTGGCACACATAAAAACTCCTATTTGTGGTATTATTTACTGCCTGAACTAATGCAGTGCATCTCTGCACAAACTGCTTCATGATATTTATAATGGTTCGCATCAAATTGATAAATGCTGAAGAAGTCGTCCCAGCCATCAGCTCAACAGATGCCCTCATAACTGTAAATGTTACATAATAGCTGTCCTGATATACCCGGACACGAATAGATTGAAGCACAGCTTGGGTAAAAATGCACTGTTTATTGTGACCAGGTTTAATTTGCATTTAGAAAAGCGATCCAGCATACGGATGGACGAACGTTTAGTTCTGTTTCAAACAACCAGGTGGTTGTAGTTCATTGTAGAGTCTGTTTTCCATAGGTCTGTATCTTCTTGCATACTTAACGTGCCTTAATCAATACACAGTTGACATTGTTCCAATGCCAAGTTGTAATGTGATGAGAGGTGGTTCAAAAAGCCATTAGGGAGACGTAGAAGCGCAAAGCAGATATTTGATTAGTTAAAGATAAATGTTATTAAGGATAGCGTCATACTTCATAGCGTAGCATTTCATACTGTCTTCATCTCTCAATCTTTCTTTTATCTATCCCAGTCTATCCAGATAATCTATAAGATAAACTGGAGCAGAGAGGAGGATTAGCTTTGGCTGGTGGTGTATCATTAGACTGCGGGCTGCCGTGCACCCTGCCAGCTGACCTACCTCACTTCCACACTTAGATTGAGATGTCATATGGTGGAGCATGCTGGGAATTGCGGTCTTTGACAAAGTGTGTCAGGGTAGTGTGAGCGTAGAGCAATTTTAGCAGTGTCTTGTTATATGTTATTGTTATGCATGTGTATGTGTATGTCTTTGGTGTCCAGTTTTCTGAAAAAGATTGATTTAATATTTTTATAAGAATTTAGAAATGAATCAGTTTAATCTCCTGTCTGCATTATTTATTTACATTTATTTAGCTATTAATTAATTAATTAATTTCTAGTATTATTGTGTATATTATTTTTAGTTTCCTGATGTATTTATTCATTGATTTCATACACTTCATAATTTTCGACATTTTTTATTTTGTTAGAATTTCGAAATTAATGAATCAGTTTAATCTCCTATCTGCATTATTTTATTTTACTTTGCTATTAATACATTTTTAGTATTTTAGTGTGTGTGTGTATATAATTTTTATTTTAATAGTGTATTTATTCATTAATGTCATGATTTGCATTTTTTATTTAAATAAATGATTTGTTTTTTTCCAAATGTGATTTTCCAGGTTTTACCCTCCCTTTTTCCTCATGCATCACTTCAGTTTTGAATATGGTGACGTAATCCATGTCGTTCTGCTATCTGTCTCCATGGTTACAGATCTGTAGTCACAAAACAGGAAGAGGAAGTCTATGTGCCCCCGATGCGGCTTCTCATGATCCTACAGTCCCTCTTGTTTTCTTTTAATCATAAAGTCTTTTATCATATCTAGCCCTGCGTGTCCATCTCTCTAATCTGTCCTAGCGTTGGAATGACGTTACCTTATTACTCACGTCATATGTGATGTTCATAGATTCAAGATTCTTTCCGTCCCTGCCCATATTATCAGATTTAGCTGTCCCCCAACAGCCTGGATATTTTAAACAGGCCGAGCAAATAGGCCGAGATTAAAAACACGAGAAACAAAACAGCCCAGTTGTTACATAACTGAAGCAGAGCTCTGCCTTTAAAAGCTGCAGGGTGTCAGGTGATCACAGGGGCAACGTCATCTCAGTTCACCGAGACACCAGCGCGTCTCTCAGAGAAGCAGATGAGACGCCAAAGATATAAAAGAGAGGGGGGGGGGCTGGCGGATAGAGAAACAGTTATAGGAGGACAGAGGGGAGAGGAGGACACCAGATAGACAGCAAAAAAAAAGAAGCCAAGTGTATATCAAAGTGTCTCTGGTTCTCTGTCTCTCACTTTCCCACTCGTTATGTGGATTTCGAGACGCTGCGTTTGTGTGGTCATAACACAGAGTGAAAAAGACCCAAGAATTAAGTGCTGCGTCACAATAAGCAAGAGAGGCAAACTGAGGGAGAAGGAGACAGAGGGATTGTGGGAGAGCGTTTGCAGCAACTATCTGTCTGGGTGATCACAATGAGCGTGTTTGTATGCGTCTATTAGCGATCTATTTATGTAGACATGTGTCTGTCTGAAAAACAGCAGCGATTCTGCTGTTGCAACAAGATGAAAATAGAGCGAGCAGGAGAGGGTGGAGGTCTGTTGGAGAGAGGGAGGGAGGAAGCGAGAGAGAGAGGGAGAAAGAGATTTTGGATTAGTTGCTACGTCACTTTTTCACGTCGAGAGGAAAACAGCAGCTAGGAGGAGAGGATTCGGACATGTGTGCTTTTCTCCTACCTGTGAGTGTATCCCAGCCCTTTCGTCTGCTCGTCCGCCTTTCATCCTCCTCTTCTCCATCTCTTTTTCTCTCCCACTTCCACTCTCTCTGATTTCACGTTTTAGTCCGTTTCTCCACAATCGCAGCTCCAACATGGATGCTGAGAACGTGATAGTTTCTCGGGTTGTGTGCGCAGAGGTTCGGTGTGTGTCGACGTTTGCTGGGCGTGTGACGGCGTCGCGAGGCGGCAATAAAACGGTTACCAAAAAAAAAAACGGTAACTAAACAAAAGCTGCTCTTGAAGGTTGGTGTGACAAATAGCTCATATAGTTCTGTATTTTTTATTTTTACTGTTATTCGAACCACATCAGATACCGCAAGGGTCGCAATACGCACAATTACGGTTGTGCGTATTGCGTTATATATATGTTACAACACATCTTTTCTTGCTCTTCTTAACAGGTAAGTCGAATACACTGTCAGCCTGACCTGAGATCAGTCTCTGGATTCTTAAGACATCAGGAGACGTTACTTTATGGCATTTTATGTCCCATATATTAAGGAGGACGAGTAGAAGAGCAGGTGCCTCGGCTAAATTTGTGATCTTTTGGCAGAGACGAGGGCAGACGGCGCATTTCCATCAACAACACTTGTTTCTGCAGAGTTTACTAGAAGCACAAGCGGTGACGCAGTCATATTTGCAGCACTTTCTTGTCGGTGCGTGATTGTTTTCACCTCTCTCCCTGCGTCTCACCTTCAGTACAGGGGTTAAATTGCATCCTGAGGAGGGTTCCGTTGATGAAAAGGGTCTAAATGTCATGGGAGGGAACCAGGGAAAGGACTAGAATGAGAGGGAGAGAGAGAGAGAAAGAAATTGTTTACCTTGCTCTCTTGGTGACTGTGCACTGGCAGGCGTCCAGTTCACATGCGCTAGACTTCCTAATGCAGCCGCATCAGGGAGGTGAGTGACAGAGCTCTGCTCCTATCAGGTGGTGGCTGGTGTTTCCGACTTTTTCGCAGCTCCAAATCCCATTGGATTAGCACTGGAAGGGATTAATCCGATTGGCTGCGAGGTAATATTATCGTCCGTGAGTACTCTGCTACGGTATAGTGTTGTTGTTTTAGGGAGATGCTACTTGGTAGACCCTCTGTATTTAAAAGTGTTACTTAAAGGGATAATACACCCATATATAAACAATCAGTCATTGTTTCACCTCTGTGCCTTTTTTCGTCTGTGGAGCACAAAAGGAGATATTTTGTAGAATGTCTCTGCTGTGCATACACTGAAAGTCAATGGGGTCCAAATTTGTTTTGTTTTTTCCCAATGTCTTACAACATGAGAGGGAGTGAAGGATTTTAATGAGGTTTAATGGGATGTGATCATTTTTTCACCGTCATGTTGTTCCAAAAAAGTTTCAGTTACCATTGACTTTCACTGGCGTGTGCTGTTTTATGTAAAATTATGAGATTTGGTTAGCCTGTGTATGATGAGAATTGTCTTTTTTCTTGTTGTTTGTTCTGATTTGATCAATAGATAGGATGCTGTCATCCTCTGCTAGCTGACCACTAAGCTTCCTGTTTAGACCGACTGTGTCAAAACAGCGTCCTTCCGTGGCAAGTTTGTTAGGTGCATGCGATTTGTACTATTAGGGAGACAGTCCTGTTCTAAAACCTGTTGCGTTTCGAGTGGTGCTGTCCCCAGGTTACATCCGTGTGTGTGTGTGAGGCAGAGGCCTGCACTGCAGCTGTTAATGCTGCATTAGACGCCACAGACCAGAGCTCTGGCAAACGTTGGTGACACCAAAGGGCCGGAGGGGATTGCATCCGTGACTACTTCATCCTCTCTATCATGTGGGTGGGGCGTTTTTGTGGATGAAGCTTGCCACATGACAGAGTTAACCTACGGGTGTCTGGGCCGAAGATCAGGCTGTGACGCAGATTGAAACTTGTGCTATTTTTCACTGATAATCAGTGTTTCCATCCGTGATATCGATGTCAGCGTAGGCCCTTTTCTTTCAGAAAGTCGTCTTGAACTTTTGCTGATATTGTCATTGTCAATGTATTTTTAAATGAATGTAGAAGAATTTGAGCAATCGAGTTTTCAGTTTTGAAAGCTGCCGTTGTTCTGTATTTATATATAGGATTGGATGTATAGAATTATAATTGAATTGTTTATTTATGACATCTATTTAGTGGGCCCGAAAATATTTGGACATTTTTAGACATATAAGTACAAATTAATTAAATTAAATGAATGTAAATATAATTTAAGACTGTATTTATTAATTAATTAAAATAAATACCTTTATTAAAAATTATATATATATATACCATATCAGTTGTTGTTCTTTAATTTGATTTGTTTCATTATTTATTTGCTTATTTCATTTTATTTAATTACTTAGTCATCTGAAAAACAAAGCTGCCCCCTTAAAGTCTTTTATAAATATTGCACAACAGGCCAAAGGAAAACAAACAGCCAGAAGAAAGTGAGAGGGGCAACCAGATACCTCTAAACAGCAACTGTCGCCATGCTTCTCTCCTCTCGGCCGGGAAACTCCCATGAGTTCTGTTCTATCTGTCAGATAAGGGTTACCGAGCTCCCGGGGCATGTTACAGCTCTGCCGTATACAGCTCAAAACAAACACGCAGAGCAGTCGTTGAGCAAACTTAAGAAGCCAGAAAACATATTTTGACATCCATGAATTGCTTTACTGAATCTCTCTTAATCCGTCTGCAGGAATGGACATTTAAAAACGATTTAGAAGGAAGGTGTAATAGGTTTGAGGATATATGTCAGGTGAGTGGGATGTTTATCTGCTCTGAACAAAAAACCTTGGCATAATGTCAGTCTACAGGGCAGTACCTGCCGCCACACCCTCGCCGAGTGCTGGCATCAGGAATCTCCCTTCCAGATTCCTCCATTTCCTGCGCTCGCCCATTCTGAGAGACTGCAGCGGCGGAGGCAGCAAAACAGAGAATCAACCTCTCCTCTCCTCCACGACTTTACCCGCCACGGGTCTAGTGAGTACTCGTCATCGAAATTGTAATTTGATTCAAATGTATTTTATTCTGTGTCTTTCCAGCAGTTGTAAAAGCCAAACGCATGACGTTTTGATATGCTAGGCTGAATGCAGTGAGCTTTGGTCATATATTCTGACCTGCTTTTGCTCTTGAATCCTTCCTGGTTTGCCTGCATACTGTAGGTGCTGCTTCACGTTCCCTGCCAATGAGTGACAGATGAAACCGCGCTCAGCAAACAGGGTGTTCTCTAGTGCCATGGTGCTCGACTGCTTTCAAATCAGAACTTAGGGTTTATATAACACGTTAATAGAAAAGTAAACAAAAAAATGCATATTTTATATTGTAACATTATATATGCAGTAGTCAACATTTGAACGTTGTCCTAAAACTTAAAAGCAAAATACGCTGCTGACTTGGCACAAGTTTGATCCAAAATCTTTTTTTTTTTTTTTTTGTCAAATCCAATTTTACTTTGGTGAAAATTCCTCTTGTAGTAACTAGTCAAATCTAGTACGGTAATTCTCAACTAAAGAAAAAACAAACCTACAGGCTACATTATATATCGCTGTACTAAAGCACTGAAGGAGAGCTATTTGTAAACGTCAGATATCAATTTTCAAGTCAGTATTCTCATTTGCTTTGAGTAGTTATAGATTAACACAAGAAATACAATATGTTTCGGTTTGTAAAGTGGCTGTAGCTATAGAGACGGAGGCGGGGATTGGTCTCCTTTGGGTTTGAAACTATACATACTTTCTCCATGCTCGCTGCAATTTTCCACTTAAAGCCCACAAACACAGGCTGTTCACAGTTTTTCCTCCATGCCAAATTTGCTTAGTCAGATTGCAAATCAGCATTGTCTCGTGTATAATTATTCACTGGCACTACGCCACTGCATTTGCTTCTTATGAGTGTCGTAACTAGCGCTTACGAAACCACACCATCTTTGATCCTCAGATCGATATTTCTACTAATTAGATTGCTTAAAGTTAGGCAATGTTCCTTCTGCGCTTTTAATGTTTAAAGCAAGCGACCGAGTGGAAGATGTGCTAGATGGAAGATGATTGTGTTTTGTAGGTTTGCAGAGTAGACTAATAGTCTTGATTATCCTTTATGAAAGAAGTCTAGCTGTGTTGGGTTTCCTGCCAGAATTGGTGTGAGCTTTCTCGTCGTGTTTTGTTTTCTTTGTGGTTTGAGGTGTGAATCTGTCACGAGGATTGAGTTTTGAGTTGCTGCTGTTTAATAAAAGCTCAGAGTGGAAAGCTCTTTACTGTAGCTTCTGCTGGCCATGTGTGACTACACACAGTTCTTTTGTCAACCAATCAGAAGTCAAATTGGAAATATTTATTTACTGTATAGATTTCTGTTGTAGCTTTATGAAATATTATATATAAATCTTTCAAATTTACTTATATTAGACATTTTAATACTTAAAATTAAACATTAACATATTGTTTTGTTAATTATCATATCTTTAATAAATGTGTAAAAATGTAAATAAGGCAACACTTTGATTTAAGTTACATGTACTTACTATTATATAGTCGATCGCAACTTACCCTAAACCAAACTCTTAACATAAAATTAATTTAAATATGATTATATTGCATATATTGTTTTTTAATTATCATTGTATGTTTAATAAACGTATACTGTTAATAATGTAGTCCACAGACTATGTATGACTTTTGATGTTAGTGGTTTGTTTATGGTTTGTAATTTATTATTTAATATACTGTATTACTACAACTTTTATTAAAATCATTGTATTAAACATTATTACATTTATTATAAACATTATGATATTATTTTATTTGATTAAATATTCATATTGTATATAAATATTAATATTCATGATTTTAGGGTTCTTAAAACCTCCAAAATGAAGCCTGATGAAGGTCACATGATCAAAATGTTGTAGGAAAATATGATTTGCAATTTATGTCGATTTAAGGTTGTTAAACCCAAAAATAAATACTTGCTTGCTGTAGTTGATATCCTTGCTCCTGAGCAGGATAGTCACTAGTAAAGAGCTTGTTTTTGTGTCATTGGCCAGTCAGCATTGTCAGGATGTTATTTTCTTCCAGCTTCAGAGAGATTCATCACATACTGTAGCATATAACGTCAGAAAACATTAGTATGTTTTATTGTTTTGGTGTCCAGGCTCATGATCCAGTGATAGCTCTGTGAAATGCCAAAGCTGTATCTCAGCAGTGTGGCATATTAATGCAGAAGTGCATTAGTCTTTTTGTCTGAAGCCCTGGCATCTGAAGAGTGACGCTGAGCTGTGTTTCAGCACCTGTCATCAGAGGCCGGCCGTGTCTTCTCCTGGAAGCTGGTTTCAAGTGGTGTCTTAGAGTGCTGATGAAATCAATCTAGCACCATTTGAAATCAGTGTTCTTGGGGTGGGAAATGCAACACTTGAACAACTGACGACTTTGGTGCTTTTGTTTCAGGAACACAACTTCAAGTTGACTTCAAGACATGTCCTGTAACCAAGGTTGACCGATTTCTTTTGGTGTTCAGAGTCTTTTGGGGTTTCTAGCACCATTTGAAATCGGTTACAATGAAGGACAAATGACGACGCTGGAGCACAGAAGCCATTTCATCATCTCTTAATATAGAGTGAATACAATACAAGACAACATAAAAAAATGTCAAAAGTGTTATTCTTGTGCAGTTATATACAACACATGTGATAAAGCTATACAACAAAAACTTTACAGAAAGTGACAAGTCCATAAGCGTATTAAGTCAGACAGCTGATACTATGAAGTACCACTAGATGGCATGCTTGTTTACACTACAGAAATAGCTAAAGCTGTAGCATCTGAACACAGGTGTGATGTGTCATTTCTAATCTTGTTTTCCATACTGCACACATTTTTTTAAAGAAACCTCTCATGAAAGTCAACTCTCAGCATCTGACGTGATAAAGTGTGTTTTCATTTAAAGTGCACATAAAACTTATACAATCAAGAATGTTCACAATATTAGATACAGCTATACATCACTTCTAAGTATTTATGGACATCCGGACACGGATCAGAGAGGAATGAAGTATTTGAGGCATTTAATTGACAAGACTTCTTCCCGTTGCAGCTGATAAAGAAAAAGAAAGATTTTAATTACATGTTTAGGCTGATTTATTATGCTGATATTGCTTAATAATGCCAGTTGTTTATTTTTATCACTCTGCAGTCTCTTTCCCCACATACTTACACATCTAATCACAAATCAATAGTTTATTTGTTAAATAGCTGTTTAATTAGTGGTATGATGATGGGCTATTATCCCTTATTATTTTGTGTACTAGTTTAAAAATAGATTGAAGTTTTATGTTTGTAGGTGATCTTATAGTGTATCTGTAGTACCTGGAACGCAGGCTGCGGGTCTGAGGAGAGTAACAATCTGGTGTTGTTGCTAATTTATGAGGACAGGTTACAAGATCCCTGCGTCCGTAATTCGCATGATGAATCTGATCTCACCATTACCTTTAGAGACATTAAAAAACAGACGTATGACATTCTTCAGGTATATTAGCAGATGTTAAGCTAAGAAGAAATAGGTAAAGACAGTAAAGAAAAATTACCAGTTTAAAATGAATCTGTGTGACGACTACAATAAAGCCATTAAGGAAAGCAGGCTCTAAGATTACAAATGATTGCTGTACCCAAGTTTTCCTGGATTGATAACAACATGGAAATAAAAAGATGAGTCATACCACAGTCAATGAGACTTTGACTTCCTTCACACGTGACACTTTTCCCTACAATTATGTTGGAAAAATAAAAGGAATTTAGGTCAGTAACGACCAATTCAAGATGGAAAAAGTGCTCAAAATTGTTAGTTTAATCATTTTTGGCTAGGACACATTATTACAAAACAACTTTTAACATCTGTAATAATAAATATTACTTCATAAGGAGCAAATTAGCATATTAGAATGATTTATGAAGTAATGGCTGCTCAAAATCTAACTTTGCCATCACAGGAGTAAATCGCATTAAACAACAACAAAAGTGCTTTTTAAATTGTAATATTTTACAACGTTAAAGTTTTTAATGCAACAATATAAATGCAGCCTCGCTGTGCAAAAGAGACTTGTTTTAAAACATCTTACCTAACAAAAAATGTGCGTACAAAAAAAATATGGACGTGTTTGGCGTGCATTTGATATGCACCTTTCGCATACATATGATACGCATCTACCCCAGAACCCTAACCCTACCCATAGCGTAACATAAACACGCCAAAGTCCATTTCTGCGTACCTATACCACGACTTTTAGCTTTTATTCTGGAGTACTATTTATATGCACTTTAATATAATCGGATAGCAAAGATACTTACACCAACCTTTAAATGGTAGTGGGTATCAAATGTTGACTTACTAAAAGGGAGACACAAATAGGACACATCCAGGTATTTATGAGTCCCAACACAAGGGTCAGAAAAAACAGAGTTCACTGCAGGAACAGAACAGCTTTTTCTTCCATCACATCTATATAAACACACAAAAAACAGTTTTGAGGAACTGCAATTGCATCTACAGTGCTGATGTTTCATTTAAGTGATTAAAGAAGTGATTACCGTTTGGCCATCACATGGACAGCTGTTTCTTGGAAGCAGTCGGCGTTTGAGAGCTGATGAAGTGATCGTCCAGTGGAGCATGTTGTGTGGTCGGTTCGTCCATAGTTGGCTGTAACAACCTTTATGTATCCCCACTCTGACACATCAAACATATTGCGAGGTGAATCAGTGTGAATCCTAACAGAGTCTGCGTGAGTGTTGATTACTCACCACAGCTGAGTGGAACAGAGCCACCTTCACACGTGAAATATCTTTTTGTGTCAACACCTGGAGAGAGAGAACAGCTGTTTAGGATGACGTGAAGTACAGCTACTAATTAAAAAGCAATGTTTTTAGGGATTGGTTTGGATTAAAATGTATTTTACGCTCCATTTTTAGCAAAACAACTGTGTAAGGCCTTACCTTGTCGACACAATAAAATTAGCACTACAAAATCAAAGAGAAAACATTTTAAACATAACACTTTCAGAAATGTCAAATTCTTAATGCTGGTTGGTTAAATATATACATAAAAGACTTACAGAAGATCGAGTGTATATTTTGTGGCAGCATGTTGTTGTGTTTCAACACAAGGAAGAAACCCTACTATTTATTTCACTTATGTGTGTCAAGTTCACTGTCAAAGTCTAATTGGCTCCATATCAAAACGTGCAAGATGCCTTATTTTGTATTTTCTTAAGATTTGAAAACTTTATGAGGGATTAATAATAAAAAGTTTTTTACACAATTATCACCTTCAACTTAATTTTATTATTACTATACAAAATCTATGACTCTTATTGTCCTCTCACTGCATTTAAAACAGTGTGTGCAGAGAGAAGGGCTCAATCATTCATATGCAGCTAGAAAATGGATAAAAATATTTTTTGAAAAGGAGTTGTTTTATCAAAAGCAACACATTTTAATGACACGTTTGTTTTATACGATTTTAAAGTTGTATCCCCACTTTTTGTCAACACCATCAGACATTTATAAAAATGTAATAAAATCAGGGAGTATCAGGGGCAGCTGTCACTCTAAAGGACCCCTTCTTCACATTTCTCCTCTGCAAAGTACATCGTTGTCAGACAGACTCTGCTAAGTTTTATAGTTTGAGAGTACTTTCTAAAATTTTAATTTCTAAATTCTAATGTTAATATTTCCTGTGTCACAACCATGATATGTCAACACCATCTCCGGGGAATCACCCATCCGGAGAGTGCCACGACGCTATGCCCATCTCGGGACGTGAAAGTACGCGTCTTTCAGGACGATGGCTGCGAACCAATCCTGGTGCCGAATGCATGTTATTATGTGCTTCGGCGTGAGCATCTTGAATGGCAGCCTTAGAAGGGACCGGTTCAGAGCTCGAAGATCCAGGATGGGTCTTTGGGACCCATGGGATGGGATTTGGGCACGATGAAGTATGGACTGTAAAACCCTGACCTGATCTCGGCTGGAGGGACAGGCTCGATTGCGTCCTTTGCCAGTAGGACTGCAACCTCCGCACGGAGGACGGTGCCATCTGTGTCCAAACGGACAGTGGTGTAAAGAATGCCCCTGTACCTGGGCGGGCGCCTGGCGAACTGAATCGCATAGCTGAGGCGTACTGTCCATAACAACCATCGCAAGGGTTTGGGAAGCTGTAACCAAGCCTCCAATCATGTCGCCAGGGGTATCAAGGGTATGATAACTGCCGTGCCCGCGGTGGGGCAGTCTGGGAACCAGGGAGGGGACTGGCCCCACAAGGATGAACATCCTGGGGGTGAGTCCGGCTGCTCTGGGCAGCCCCTACCTGCTCCAATGGTTCCCACGCTGGTGATCCAGGGCTCCGAACTTCTGGGCAAAGTCCTCGACAGTGTCGCCGAAGAGGCCCGCATGAGAGATGGGGGCGTCAAGAAAGCCCTTTGATCAGATCCACCCTCGTGCAGATGTTTCAACGCTTTACCCTGATACACTTGGAGTGCAACGAGGTAGCAGCCTGTCCAGCGGAGCAGACGAGGTCTTGCACGACTCAGACGTGGTGGCGGCGCTGCGTGGGCAGAGATGCACCGCCACAGCGCGCTCGACCTGGGGCATCGACATGTACCCCCTTGCTGCTCCTCTATCGAGGGTGGAGAGGGGAGAGGAGCTGGGGGCCAGGCGTGACGAGTACGGGGCTCACCACGACCTGGCTCAGCTCCTCATGCACCTCCGGGAAGAAAGGCACTGGGGGGGGACCACAACAACCAGTTGTCCAGCCTCGAAGAATCGGACGGGGGCACACCCAATACCTCCAATCCGTTCCCCTTGGCGGCTCGGAGGAGCATAGCCAAGAGCTTGGTATCCGCCTGAGACGGGGCAGCCTGCACAGTCACCGTGCAATCCCCCATTGGTCTCTTATGCGAGTTCCCCTATGTAACGTCTGAGTAACTCGACTAAAGGGAAATGGCAAATGTGTCAACACGGTCAGATTTTGTGTTTCTGTGATATAACACTTCAATGTGACTCTTGAATAAGAGCTCTATATAAAATAACATTACTCACTTCTTGAACACTGATTTACAGATCACTGCTCCCTTCACATGAACATCTATTCAGAAGAAACAGCTTCCCTGTCTTCTTCGATATCACCTTCACCTGGCTGGCCTTTGTACCTCTGTCAAGGTTCAATCTAATGAAACACCTAAAAAGCAATATTGAAATATGAACTATTAGGCATGGTAAGTCAATATTTGCTGCACTTAAAACTATTCTAAGATGTTTACTCCTGATAGAAACTTTCATATATTATATATTTTTATAAATATATTTTATATAACCTTTTTATTTTTTATAATTATTATTTCTCATTTCAGATTACCCTGAGGATTGACATCAAACCTGTGAGGACTTGTGGGAGAAAGTGAATGGTGTCAGATTCCTGTGTATGAGCATGGATTCAAAATTAAAAATTTTATAATACAGAAATGACAGAAAATGCAAAAAATCTAAAGCAAAAAGGTCAATCAGTGAAAATAAAATATAGTGCAGTAATAATATCAGATGGCAGTATGTTCTGTGAATAAAACAGCATATCAAACATATTTTTCAGATATATTGTTGGGTCAAAAGATCCTGAATCTAGATCAACAGCAGCAGCAATGTGGCAAAAGTTATAGGATGGTGGAACAAAAGGAAGGTCTTCACTAGAGTACACAACATAGAGAAGCATGAAATGGGCAGCTGCAATAAATGTGGCAATCCAGAAACAGAAAAGCACATTCTTCAAGAATGTGATGCATATCAAATAAGATAAGAGTTCAACTAATTAAAATTATTTGGACTGATGGGATAAAATAAATGATCACTCAAGACACTATTGCAATGACACTCAAATGCAATGAAGAATCAATGAGCAATTGATCAATTACCAATTATGTACATATACACACACATACATATATATACACACACATACGTATAAATATAATATATTTGTTTATACATATTACCAGTCAAAGGTTTGGAAACAGTAAGATTTGGAATATTTTTTTTAGTGGTGGGCCGTTATCGGCGTTAACGCGCTGCGATAAAAAAAAATATCGCCGTTAATCTATTGACAAAGTTGGGTTGGAGTCTATACCACAAGCTATGGTGACTTTCACCTTTAGCGCGGATGTATAGCCGAATTACACT
>JAUMHQ010000089.1:13101688-13118803 GCA_032361165.1 Enteromius paludinosus | reverse complement strand
AATAAAAGGCTTGAACTACTTCAGTTGTGTGTAATGAATCTAAAATATATGAAAGTCTAATGTTTATCAGTACAATACAGAAAATAATGAACTTTATCACAATATGAAAATTTTTTGAGAAGGACCTGTATTTCTGCTTCTGAAAATTCATGTTTAGATTAAAATTGATAGTACCGTCAAACAAATAACTACATTAAAAATAAAAGTTTGTTGACATATTATATGTGTGGGTACTGTGTATTTTATTATGTATATATAAATACACACGCATGTATGTATTTAAGTAAAATATGTTATGTTTATTTATTATATATGCATATACATGTACATGTTACTACATGCAAATATTTTTTGAATATATGCTGTATTTGTGTGTCTTTGCATATACATAATAAATATACACAGTACACACATATATAATGTAAACAGAAACTTTTATTTTGTTGATGTGATTGTGGTTAATCATTTGACGGCACTAAATTGTAATAAAATGTCTCTTTTTTTTTTATTTTCAACCAAATAAATGAGTTTTGGATGAGAGACTGCTTTCAAACAAAACATTTTGTTTCATAGCAGGGACTCATATTTATTTATTTAAATCCTTTATCATCCCTTTTATTTTTGTTTGTTCAATTCTAAGTGTACGGCCATTTTCGCTTTCGCTCTTAGGGGAAGTCTTTCTAAAGGATGTGTCCTGTTATTTCTCTCTTCTGGAAGATGGGCAGCCCAGGGACAAACTTGAATGTAAATATAATCCTTTGCCACTTCGAATATCTCTAATGATTGTTGCCATCTTTGCAGTACATCTCCATGTTTTTTCCCTTCACAGTTGCCTTCAGGCTCTATGACAGAGATGGCAATGGTGTCCTGGACAGTTCGGTGGGTGGTCTTAGCCAGAAATATAATCTACTTCCAATTTCTCATTATGTAACAAAACTGAATCATCATGCTCAAATTAAATTTTTCAGTAATATCTGTAACCAGTCATGTTTCTGAAAAACAGGAAGTGGACCGCATTATTGCCCAGATGATGCACGCAGCAGATTACCTCGGTTGGGATGTGTCCGAACTGAGGCCTGTGAGTTGAGTGTGTGTGTGTGTGTGTATGTGTGTGTGATATTTGTAGAGGAGAAGTGAAATGGCGGTGCGTTCGACAAGATATTTTCCATCGTAACCACACCTTGCTGAAGAGACATTCCTCCTCCTTTGGCATGAGTCAACTTGTTATGGGGCAAATAAGGAAAAGAGAAAATGAACCTGGCAAGATCATTTGCATAACGTTGCTCCCCATGGTTCAAATGAAGTGATGATATAAAGTAGTTACTTCATATACTGTACAAGTTACAACAGAAACACATTTAATACAAAAGTATATACTTTATCATTGCACAATGTACTTGTTCTCAGGTGCTGAAGGATATGATGACAGCGATTGACGCAGATAGCAGTGGAACGGTGTCGTTACAGGAATGGGTGGAGGGGGGAATGAATAACGTCCCACTGCTGGTTTTACTAGGACTGAAGGTAAGAAAACACTAGCATAGATTCCCACATTTTCAGATGCAGTGTCAGAGAGCTGCTATTTTTGGAGTGTACAAGATTGTACCTCACACTGCTCTGAAGCAATAAGAAAACATTAAAATGTAGTATATTTATTGCACCCTGTCCTTCTGTTGTCTGGCTCGACCTCAATACAGCATACCAAAAGCTTGCTGACTTTGCACTACTGAAAGTAACAGTGACACTTCCAACACATGCTTGCACGCACACACATACTACATAAGTGTGTGCACAACCAGTAGTATATTACCATTTTATTTCATTCATTTATTTTTTATTTGGTTTTGTGGTCCAGGCTCACATATAAGTTTGATTTCACAGGACTAAATTATATTTGTAATATATTAAAATGGAAACGTGATATGTTAAACGATACAATTTTTTTTATTTTATTTGACATGATTATACTATTATTGATTATGCACATTATTATATAACTATTATTTACATTTTTATTTTTTAACAAGCAAAAATGTGTCCACACATCATAGGGGGACCAGATAAACCCATATGCATTTTCAATGAATTTAAGTTTTGTGTCTGTGGTGGTTCACGACTAGAAGGCATCTACACACCAGCAGTAAGATGCAAATAAACTTGTGAATTTTTGCAAACCATCCCTTGCATTTCATTAGCACGTCATGAATAAAAACTACTTTGCATGACATCTCGTTAAAATCAGCATGCATCTGAAGAAGGCATGCATTCAGAATATCCCTGACATGTATCTTTTCACACAAGCCACTTGGCAGCTTCAGAATGCAAGCTCAAGCTAGCATTCAGCAAGTAACACTAGAGCAGTAGCTGGCTTCACACTCCTCCGGAGGGGGCAACACACCTCCTAACACTCTTGTGTCCATACTGTGCATGACCTGGAGATAAGCCATAGGGTTAACAGCAACTTTTTTGCATGACTAATTACAATTCAACCTTTAAATGCAAAGCCAGTGCCACTTTCACACCAGAAATGTGCTTTTAACACTAATAAGTATGGTTCTCAGTTAAACCACATAGGCAAAGTCAGTGCGGAAGTTACAACTCCAAGAATTTCGTTGTTACCACCAGCGGTCACAGTCCGTTACAGCAAATGTTTGTGCTGTCATGTCGTTTTTTTCAATCACATGAATTTAGTCAGCCTCAACTTATATTCCTGTCTTGCATTTGCGAGCCAGAGCTACTTACCCATGTATCAAAGCCAGGGACTTCCCCGTGTGCTATTTCCACCTGCCCAAGTGGTACAAGGGGGCTATGCTGAGCCATCAGGCCCAGTTACAGAATGGCTGTGTGGGCTACAGTTTCTGACCTCCTGTTCAGCCGCCTGAAGTTCCCGCCTGAGTCATCCAAACCAATAATATTCTGAATTATTAATAAATCTCTGATGTGACTGCGTGAGTCAATGTCCTCAGCCCACCCTAACCACCTCCAGCCGGCCGCTGAATTCATAAAGAATAGCCAGTGGGTGTAAGATAAGGAAGCAATGAGAAATAAACAAGAAAACGACACACTTGTGAGTCACTGAGAGTGGTTCAAAAACACTTTCCACTGATTAGTATTACGCTTATGTCGTCATTTTTACGCCTATGCCGTTTCTTTAATAGATGATTACATTTCCTATTTATAGAAGGTTTTTGTCCAAAACTGAAAAATATGTCATCGTTTATCACCCTAATTTCTTTGAAATGTTTTTCTTTATCACAACTGGGGGCATAGTGTTTGTTTGTTTGTTTTTCCCAAAAATGGCACAAAAAACCCCACCAAAAACTAGTTCAGTGATTCAGCTGATGTATTTTAAGTCTTAAGTCACACAGTATCATTGTGGGATGATTCAGAGTTGAACGTTTTGTAAACTGCAACTGAGTCAGTGAGTTCAACTTTAGAAGCAAAGCTGTGAATGAACAAGCCGATTATTTTAATTGAAAAACGATCCAGTTCAAAAATCAAACTGATTTGTTCTCGAATTACAAATGGTTCATAAATTGTGGTGCAGTGACATTAGCAGAATTTATTATTGTGTAATTAGTCGATCTTACAGTGAAATATGAAGGACAGTGCACGAGTAAGCAAGCCTTTTAGTTTGCCAATGCACACATTTTTTAATACCAATCTGGGGATATCTTTCATTCTAATGCAAAATTCCCAATCGTACTGTATGGAAACAAATTGCCATTGAAATATTACTGTGAATATTTGCTGCCTAACTACATCTTTAAAGCTGCATTGTGTAAGATTGACAGCTAGCGGTTGAAATGCACATTTCAGAGTAGGCCTTCTAGCTATAGCATTATTTGTCAGAGAGACAGCTATGTAAACACATTTTCTTAATATCTACATATTGTTATTTTTTTAGCTTTAGAAGAGTCAAAAACGTACATAAAACACCTTCATGCTGGTTTGAAAAGGCAGTAGAGTGAGTGAATTCAGACAAAATGTTACATTTTGGATGAGCTGTCCATTTAAGACAATAATTTGATGTTATTTTGTCATGAGGACATATAATTCTTTGTTTGCCTTTCTTTACTCTTTTACTACATGTAACTCTCTGGTTAGAGGCTGATTAAAGGAATGTGATTCATTAGTTTCTTAAAATATATACATGACGACGTTACATTTTACAGAATCAAATATGTTTTACATGAAAAAAATATGTTTTCTAACATGACGTGTTGCTTCTTCAAGATGACCCAAAGAGATGGCCAGCACCTGTGGAGGATGAAACATTTCAACAAGCCTGTGTACTGCAACGTCTGTCAGAATATGCTTCTGGGGCTGCGCAAGCAAGGTCTCTGCTGCACCTGTGAGTGGAATTCTGGGTAATTTACAAGAAAGGTTCACAGATTGCTTTGCGAATGTAATCTGTATTTTTAGACTGCCGAGACAAAAATTCATTTTAACAATTAAAATGGTAAAATTTCCAAGATATATTCCAGGAATCCAGTGTGCCTATCTGTATTGTGGTTTATTTGTCAAGCTATGTATATGTATAACCTTGCAAATCCATATGTTTAGTTCTGATTCAGTTCAGGTGTCACAATCATGTGCTATCATACACAGGCTGCAAATACACAGTCCATGGTCGGTGTGCAAATAAAAACCCGTCTCCGTGCACCCGCACATATGTGATGTCAAAGAAAGAGACAGGGGTAAGAACACCTTTATTTTATTATTTTTTATTGAATTTAAATGAATACAGATATAAATAATGTAAAAAGTTAGTGCATACAGCTTTTAATTCTACCTGTATATATTATATATTATTTTTAAAATGATATATTTTAAAAAAAATGACAGAATAATAATTAACGAAAAAGGTAACACTATGTAATATATATTTTAATTAGGGCATATCCTTTAAATAATGTAAAAATGGGCTACATTTATTTAAAAAGATCAGTTTTCTTATTTCTTATTGTCCCAAGCGTCTAACTGAGATCCTCTGCTGTATACCTTTCTTAGCCCAGGGCAGACAGAGCTCACTTTAAGCACCTTCTATAAGCTTTCCAAAAATGTATTCCTTAGAAACCTTGCATAAGCTGTTTTCTTCGGTACTGCCATCAAGTGGAAACTGGAAATGTAAATAGCGTATGTGCATCTAATTTGCTTGCATGCAGATTGCAGCCCATGACTGGGTGAGTGGAAACTGTGATTCTGGGAAGTGTGACCGGTGTCAGAAGAAGATAAAGAGCTTGCACGGTCTCACTGGGAAACGATGTGTCTGGTGTCACACCATGGTGAGCCTGAGACTTTCTGAAAAGCTGCAATATACCGTTGCTTAAAAAAACTTTATATAATAAAAGGATTATTACTGGATATAGCAGCAGCTGATAAAATATCACAAATGAAGGAGGTCCGTTTGCCTTTTTCACACTGGTTCATAGTTTTTCATTACATGATTTTTACTTTCATATTCTAGAGACATGATGAGTGTGCAACCCAGGAACCCTTTGAATGTGATTGTGGTCCTTTCAGAGATCATATCTTGCCACCGTGGGCCATTTATCCGATCATCAAGGTAATGCAAATTAACGTCAATAATATATATATAATGATTTACTCTATTTTGATTTTGATGAACCCTCACATTCCAGATTTTCATATCTCAGCCACAAATATTGTCTTATCCTTACAAACCATACATCAATGGAAAGCTTATTTATTCAGGTTTCAGTTAAAAAAAAAAAACCCTTATGACTGGTTTTGTGGTCCAGAGTCACATGATGTTTATTAGAGGACAAATATAGCCAACATAGTTCCATGACTCACTATAAAAGCACAACAATACCATTTTGTTGTTGATTAGATGGTTTAAATGGATAAAAGATTAGAGGTCTGAGAAAGCAGAAATGAATAGTGATTTCATTCTCCCTTATATCTTCGTTTTTTTGTTTCCTCACATAGGAGAGGCCGAACTGCATAAAGAATGGCTCTGCATTTGCAAGTGATGACAGTGACCACAACACTACACCTGATGGACAGGTACTACAGGTAAGACATGGCCTAGACAGTCTTTTATGTTTAAGCTTTCCCAGGCAGAGACTAGAGATACCGAATGAAACTAACACACAACTTTCTCTACCCAAACAGATCAACCCAATTCCTGACACTCATCCTCTTTTGGTGTTTGTGAATCCTAAAAGTGGCGGTAAACAGGGGGAGAGGTGAGAACACTTCCTTCCTTCCATCTATCCATCCATCACTTGTTGTCTAATAGCCTGTATGTCTTAGATAAGACTATTTTAAATCAGAATATTTACTCACAAAATGTACAATCTTACAGAATCCTTCGGAAATTCCAGTACTTGTTGAATCCTCTGCAGGTTTATAACCTTTCCAATGGTGGACCAGGGCCAGGGTAAGGATTTCACTACTATTTCATGTCTTTATTCATGCCCTGGATCCACTTGATTGAACTTTTATTCAATTTTGTGAAAAATGTATTTAGATTGAAAAATGCATGGTGTCTGAGCCACATTTTGCAATCCATAGATATGAATGGTAATATTGTGGCCTTAATACTTTAACAGAAGCTTGCAAAAAAAGGGATTGTAATATATATATAATCTTTCATTTCCAAATCAGGTTATGCTTCTTCAAAGATCTGCCGGACTATAGAATATTAGTTTGTGGAGGTGACGGCACAGTTGGCTGGATCCTTGATGCTATAGGTTGGAAACTAAATCAAAGATACATTGTGTGCTGCTCAAAGCAAAACAAAAGAGTGTATGTATGTTTAGCTCTGTTCAACTTTCAACCAAATGTTCTTTTCAATTCCTCTTAAAGACAAAGCCAACTTGCCAATACGCCCCCCGGTGGCCGTGCTTCCTCTCGGCACAGGAAATGATCTTGCACGCTGTCTTCGATGGGGAGGAGGTTAGGGCAACTTGAAATGTGAACATGTGCTTTTATGTATATATATATATTTATGTATATACAGAAGCTGAGCTTAAAACTTGAACATGTGCATTTATGTATATATTTAGCGTTTCTCTCTATTATAATGTTATAGGTTATGATGGTACGGATCTGGGCCGGATCCTGAAGGACATTGAGGGCAGTTCAGCGGTTCAGATGGATCGCTGGAGCATACAGGTGACCCTGGAGGACAGTCAGGAGAGAGGTGACCCTGTGCCCTACGAAATCATCAACAACTACTTCTCTATTGGAGTGGTATGATACATACAGTACTGCATTCATCTGATTTATGACCTTGATTATATTCACTTTTATATTGTTTTAATCCTCTCATTTGATTTTTGTTTCTCTGCCAGTATATAATGTCATTTAGCTGCTAGTATATTTATCATTCTCACATTGTTTGTGGAACAGGACGCCTCCATTGCTCACCGCTTCCACACCATGAGAGAGAAACACCCGCAGAAGTTTAACAGCAGGTGGGCATGTTGCACACTAGGACAAAATCAAAATCCCCTCATTTTAACATTTATGATATAAGACAATAACTTGGTACTGGCCTTTTATAATTCTGTGATTTCTAGTGTTTATTATAATGTACAGTGAAACAGATTTGTTAATCAAACGCAATCATTTGTATTTATTGATTAATATCATTTTTAAAATTGAATGAAAACCATCGTGAATGTAGATTGGTTGTTTGAAAGAAATGCAACGGTTTTCTTTAAAAAATAATAATAATAAATTACATTTTGCTTATAATTGTTTTTGAATTTCATTACTGGAAAAAAAGATCAATTAAAACTGTAATAAAGATAATATAATAGTAAACCAAATATTACTATTACTTTGTTGCTATTATTATTATTTGCCAGATATGCATACAAACTTTACAGTGGCAGTGAAATAAATTGTTTCAAAAGACATCCCATTAAAATAAATGCTGTTCTTTTGATCTTTTTTTTTTTTTTTTTTAAGAATCCTGCAAAAAATGATCACAGTTTCCAAAACAATTATAAAGCAGCACAGGTTTTTGGAATCAAAGGAAATGAAATACATTTAAAAAATATATAGAAATAGACTGTTTTTACTGTTTTTTTGAGTAAATATTTGCAGTCTTGGTCAGCATAAGAGACGTCTTTCAAAAACATTAAAAAATTTCACTGACTACAGACTTGTTTATATTGGTTATATATAACAGCTTACTCCATATGCAATTTAATTATCAAAACCATAAATCATAAACACCATCAAGAAAATGATCAGCAATGAGTTGGTGGCTTCATTTTCATGCATATGTTCTTTCTTCTAGAATGAAGAACAAACTGTGGTATTTTGAATTTGCCACATCCGAGACGATCTCAGCGTCTTGTAAAAAACTCAAGGAGTGTCTCACCATTGAGGTAAGAAAAAAACGGATCACACTCCCATCTAAGTTCAAAGAGGTTATTGATCATCCAGCTACGCTTGCTCCATCTTTCTTTGTGTTGAAAGCCCATCAAAAGGCATCAACTTAAAAGCATGAGCACAGTGAGGGCATTAGAGTGCTAACACCTGTTATTAACCTGCTTCTGGTATTAGTCTTCTGTCAGAGCTCAAGCCAGGAACATTTCAATCTACCAGATCAGGGGCATTCATTCAGGATATGAAGCAAATGCAATTCATTACTTAAAAATCTGCTCATGCACGTTAAAAGTATTCATCTAGAAATGATTTTGAATATGAAAAACGGAACAACACTGACCCCGGCCCCTCTGTCTGGACTTATCCAGTGTTGCGGGAGCCAGCTGGATCTCAGTAGTCTTTCTCTGGAAGGCATCGCCGTCCTCAACATTCCCAGCATGCACGGTGGCTCTAACCTGTGGGGTGAAGCCAAAAAAAGTGACAGAGCGGAGCATGATATGCCCGAAGTCATAGTAGACCCCGAAGTCTTAAAAGTGAGCCCGCAAGGTACGTTTTCTTCAATGTGTGGAGAAACCTTTAACATGAAGATTATAAAACCGAAAAAAACTCAACTGACTCTCTCCAAACAGACATGAGCGACAAACGCGTGGAGCTGGTGGGACTGGAAGGAGCCATTGAGATGGGACGGATATACACAGGAATGAAGAGCGCAGTCCGACTCGCCAAAACATCTCAGATTACCATCAGGTGAGTAAAACGCTGACTAGCAAATGTCAGCAATTGCCTTTAAACAAGCTCATACTGTGGCACAAACAAGTCGTGACATGCTTAGACGTGTTCAACCGTCTAGTCTACGTGCATCTGCATACTCGTTTGTATCATTTAAATTCCATTCATTCTTTTGTCAGTAAATGGGGATGGCCAATTTAACACTGTTGACCACTATCGAGTCATATAATGTGAATGTGAGCTTAGTCAGTCACCCAAGCGATTGCCCATTATATGATTCACTGGTTATTTTTCTTTCTAAAATACACCTAATTGTTTTATTCAAAAATGTACACTCATTTATAGGACAAAGAAGCCTTTACCCATGCAGATTGATGGAGAACCGTGGATGCAGCCTCCTTGTACCGTAAGTGCCCACCATACTGCATTTCTAAGCATTTTACTTTGATTGTAGTAGTAATAAGTGAAAGTCTTTTTGTTTCTTGAATCATTTGATTCATTCACTCAACTCAACTCAACCAAGTCAAGTCTTACTACATTCTGTGCTTCTACAAATCTACTAATAAACTCCATTAAACAGTTTTGTTACATATCATAAGTGCTGTTTCTAAAGCAGGATATTAAAAAAAAGCTATTTAATCGGCTAATGCTTTGTGAATGATAGAGAGTTGTTTTAAAAAATACATGCAAAAATTAATTCAGCTATAAAACGCCATCCAAGATTGTTTTCGCCATCGATTTTGAGAAGTTCAGCATTACTGGTGTAAATGGGTGCCGTCAGAATGAGAGCACAAACGTGTACGAGTAGTGAACAATTCCTTTCATTTCAGTGTAAACAAATGTCAGCATGAAATGAGATTTAACTTAATGTGTCG
Organism: Enteromius paludinosus; assembly: GCA_032361165.1. NCBI lineage: Eukaryota > Metazoa > Chordata > Actinopteri > Cypriniformes > Cyprinidae > Enteromius > Enteromius paludinosus. Next base: position 13,108,826 of record JAUMHQ010000089.1, on the reverse strand, counting down.
TTTTCTGTTTTATTCATCTTCAGATTCAAATCACACACAAAAACCAAGCCAGTATGCTGATGGGCCCTCAAGCCAAATCGGGCTTTTTCAAATAGAGTTGACCTACGCTTGAGGATGATTCGGTTCGCTTTGAAACTCTGTGTGCATTAACAAGGACTCTGAAGCTTATGACAGTGTATGTACATTTTGCAGCAAATGCTTAATAAGGTTTTAGCGTTTACTCAAATCCTTGTGCGTTTTTCTAGGAGATCATACTTACATGAGGTTCAAACTCTTTGCTAGACCATCTTATCTTAAAATGCGCTCTCTTTAAAGTAATGTAGTGCTCTTAAACAGTAGCTCATGCATTTTTGCATGCATTTTTTTGCTGTGATGCACATATCAAGTGCACAGTTCATTCCAAGTAAACAGGTTGGATATTTGTTTTAAGGTTATGTAGATATACATTAAAAAAATACGCATCCAGTGTATGAATCAAGGTTTGATGCGCAGTGACTGTATAGGTGCTTTAAATATTAGAGATAGACATTTGCAAACTCTGCAGACCGGCTTTTAGTTATTCCTTTATTTTTTCCTCCTTTTCACTAATTTACCAATCATGAATGTCAGGTTACTCCAGGTTAAACAATTACGAGTGGGATCTTTACCAGAACAATGTCTAGCTTTAGCAAATTAAAATCCGAAGAGCTTTATGAGACGTATCATTTACTTGCTGTTAAAAAGTAAACACCTAAAATAGTAGGTGTAATGTTTAGATAAAACATCTAAATGAAACCAACAGTATGTTAACTAATTTTATTAGGTTACTTTCATTGTATTGAGTCGTAATGTATTGAGTCAGTTGTGTAAAGCTGATTTTGTAACATTTCATGCGTCTACACAGCTGTCAATCTATTGTTTTTCCTTCAGATAACTCAATGGGCAAAATCCTAAAGGTTTTAGATAACACATTTATTGCACTCTGGCAGGCATTTTAATTTTGTGTTTGTGCTCCTGAGAATGTAGAATCTCTTAATTTTGTGAATTTGTCTGAATAAACATTTCAATGTTAAACTATTTGCAGTGTATCTCTTTATTTTGATAAAGGTTTCATAATGTCTTAATTTGCCTCAACATTGCGTTTAGCTAAAAAAGCACTAGAGGGCGCCATCAGTTTAATTAATTACTAAGGTGACGTTTTTTCATATACAATTTCTAAATTACTGCAAGTAAGCATTTATTTATTTCATTTATTCAGTACATCGTACATTTTATATACGTTTTTCCAAACTAGCATGTGATTACTCATGATAACCCCTATTAATAATACATATCATTAGACATGTTTCGTGGATGGGTTGTTTTTTGAATCCAATCTTCAACGAGGGAAAATCTCGCTGAATGGTGTGGCTAAAAGTTACTTTAATATCCAATAACAGTAAAAACATGTACCAGGAAATATGGCTATTCAAGTTTTATCAACTCACATATAGATGTTATTTATTGTGCAACAATCCTAAAAAGAGGAACTAAATAAAGTTCAGTATTGATACAAATTATAATTAGCATATACATACTACAACAACTAATAATATTAACATTTTATAATACATTACATTAATATATTAAACATTATATAATAATATTAACATTTTTAAGAATTTTTTCTTTGTGTACCAGTCGAACGCAAAGTACTTTTTGTAAGTAACCCTTGGTAATAGTGTCTATTAAATAATGTTGTTTATAACCCTATAACAGTATTTATAAATGCAAAACTGTTTCAATGGTCTAAGTTGTGTCTTGTGACCAATCGCATCGCGCCAATTGTGTGGCCCCGCCCCCTTCTCAAGTATTTCCTTTACATGTGCGTTTCTAACACGACGAGTCTGTCCGCAGATGCTGCTGTTGATATCGAGCTAGAGCTGGGAGTTATTATTGCGCTGGCTGGTGCCGAGTGGGTGGCTCTTCACCCACACTCAGTACTTTTCATCTCTGGTTTTTCTTTTTATGTACTGTTGCTTTCTTATCGAGTGACACGCGGACTATGAAAAATATGACTTTCCGACGCGTAAAGAAGCTGAACTCGAGCGAGCCGGACAGCGGGTCGCTGTGTCATGACAGCGGGGAGATCTACGTTACGTCCTCCAAATCGGACAGCTGTGGGACCGTGGAACGAGGACCCTCAAACTCCACTGAGGTTTATAATTATAAGACCCTCGCTTACTCTGGAGGGACCCTACCGAGGAACTTTAAAAAGGTTGGAGCATTTCTTTTAAAACTCGAGATTCAGCTTGCTGAATTTGACTCTTAGGAAGTGTTTACATGTACGAAACATTTAATGAATACATTTAGTTATACATGTGCAGTAAATGTGATTTATATTGATGTGCTTTTAATGCCTTTCTGGAGAAAAAAAGTTTTAAATCCAGCCTAACAATGGGTTAAGGGTGTTTTTGGGATAGTTTTCAATGCACTTGTCAGGTTGGGAGACCATCTAAAACCAGATAAGACCAATAAAGCATCTGTTTTTAAAGCCAATATTGACTTAGTCAAGATATTACTATACCCAGTTGTTGAGTGAAGATGCTTATTTAGGAAATCCTGATGCATAAACAGGTTTTATCTGGTCTCTCAAAACTTGGGAGGCCTGATTTTTAAGGGGAACCCTTTTTTTTTATTAAGCAAGGTTAAGCTGTCGTTAAGATTTTCATCCCTCCTATTATTAGCTACTGTAGTCAAACCTTTAGAATTTCTATTACACATGTTTCAGCATTTTATATCTGCCCTCTGTGCATCAACATCTTGACTATATTGTTTGGAGTTGTCTGCTCTTAATTAAGCACAGAAACAACAGTCCTGTGATGAGTTTGCATTGATTAAAACCAGCAGTTGCATGCAACCGTCAAGTTTGATTAATATGAAAGCACACAAGTTAAGCTCCACTTCTCTTTTTAACCTTTATGTGCCACCGGTATTGGATGTAACTTTATAAGACAGTGTTTCTCAAACCTGGTCTTGGAGTAGCCTTAAACTGGGCATTTTGGATTTCTCTTATTAACACACCTGATCCATATCATCAGCTCATTGTTTGATGCTCTGAACTGGGTCTGAGAGATTGCAAATGTGCAGTACTCAAAGATTAAGAACCACTGTTGCATGGCACCAATTAAGGTAGCTAAACTCAATTAGGTAGTCAATTAGACGATGATGTCCCTGTTTGAATGGCTCAAGCAGTTGCCACACTTTGCTTGGCATTTGAAGAATTTCTTGACCTGCACTCATTCACACCTGTCCATCAGTGTGCATCTGTGAGCCTCAGTATGTGATGGTTCCTCTCAAGAAGTTAATTTGAATGTGTGCGTGTGAGCAGTCATGCAGAAATGTTAAAAGTGGCTATACTTGTTCATTTCTGCATGACTATGAGTCATTATTTTTCGTGCAACACGTCTGGCTCTTACATAGATGGTATAGACCCTGCCTAGTCCAAAGTCTTGTACACTTCCTTCCAAATCCAAAGAGAGGCATTAATCTGCTGGTCAATTCTACAATGGACTCCACTTTGGCAAAAACTATTTCTCTCTTGGGTTTTGAGCGTACATATGTGAGCCTGCTTGGTTCAGGCCCTTGGGTTGAGACGCACTGAAGTGTGTCATGGTCACTCATGGTGTAAAGTGTTTCCTGGTGTCTTTAGACCACCCACATGCAGGTCTGACTCCACCGACTCTTTTTGAGTAACTGTAAACAGCTCGTATGTGTCCCTGCTGAATACTGGGCCTGCTCTTTTACAGTTCACCTCCTGTGTGGCCAGCCAAGCCATTTTTATGGATCCTGACCAAGTGTTTGGGACAGCGAAGCCCCCTCTGAATTGTCCATCTATGACCTTTGTGGTGTGGAACAGGCTGAGTGACCAGGGGTTAGTTCAGTTGTGTTGGTGACCGTGTAATGAAATGCCTTTTGATATTCAAATAGATCTGGTATGATCTTAGTTTTTCTCAGTAACAAATAGAAGTCTTTAAGGTTTTAAGCGAAAATATTTAAAGGATCTAAATTAAGGCAGAATGGCAAACACAATGTCTCCCTCATAGCTGGTTTACTCTGATCTAATCTGCAACACTTAAATGTTGTATTTTAATTGGCAGAAATTAGTCTTAAACAAAGCTTACTCACAGTGGAGTACTACATGACAAGCTTTGGATTGTAGGGCAGGGTAGGTTTATGAACGGTTCTCTGTATGTGGACTCCTACACTTTGCGTGAACGCCGGGCCACAACAGGGTATTGTGTGGCCGAGAGCTTTGCTACCCCATCCAACTGGCCCCGCGGGACCCTCTTAGTTACATGGAAATAAATGAAGTCATTGAAGGGGGGGCTCTACGACAATTCTCAATGTGTATGAAAATTAAAGGCAACGTTTTACTAGTTTTGGAGGGTTCGTGTGCACAAAGTGCACTTTGTGGGAAGCTGAAGTTGTTGGGGTTGAGGTACAGCCCGATTTGAATGGGCGTCTTTTAAGAGCGGGCGTAATATGAATGAATTCTTATGTCTTGTGGTTGGGTTTGCAACATTATCAGCCAGAACATCAGTGCTGTTAAAGCACATGACAAAACTTGTATTCGCTGACCTGTCTTCATCTTGGATGTTAGATAAGTGTACCTACGTCTGGAGATAAAATAAGATCAGAAACCGAACCAGGCAGAGAAAACGCGATAGAAATGGTTAAGAGAAAGCGGCAGGCAGACATGCATTTCAGGTTCTGCCGTATCTATGATTGTCGTCTGAGCTGTTAAACAACATGGCATTAACACGTTGCACAGTCGAAAACTCAGACTTTGGGAAAGACCTGTAAATCAGAGGGGAATTCTGAATGCACAAGGGCAGATATTCCGAAGGTTACAAACACTCATTATTTTTTTCCCCTCTCTTGTTGTCTTTCTATTTTTCTCTTCATCTTGCTAAACAGAATGGTGGGCTGCAAAAATGGAAGCCCCTCTCACACTCTCCAGAACCACAAAGGTAAGATTTTTCCACCTACACAGATTTGATTGGTGTTTGCATGCGTCATTGTTACTTCCTTAAAAAACGCTCTATTTATTGCGACAGTTACAGAAACGTCAGACCCTCTAGTCATTCACGCTTTTTCCAAGGTGTCATGGAATAAATATATCCGCCCTTAAACAACCGCAATTATAGGTTTATATAAACTGACCCTTTTTGGAAGACTGAATGAATAAAAGGGAGTGCGATATGGATCGGCCAGATGGTCCTTCACTGTATGCATCTCTTTATTGTTTAGTATATGCGAATGCATAATTCATGATTGTCTAATGATGTATAAGTGCTTCCAGAAACACAGGACTCTTGTCATGTCATGGTATTCATAATGGACACGTCTCAATCCCGAGATTGCTCCAATGACTATACAACTACTGTTTTCTTGTAGAAGTCCTCTCCAGTTCAAAAAGCACCTATGTGATAGTCATACCCTGAGGCGGCTGTAATTGAGAACTGTAAAAACATAGACTGTATATAACAGTATGAAACCGAAAGCACATTGAAAACATGGTTTGAGAATGAGCTGTTCTGGGTGTGACATCTGAATCTTTTGTTTTTTGTTCTTTTTCAAACATTTCTCATTACGCCACATATCCTCCAAAACAGCAGCATCATGCGGTTGATGATGCGCTTCCTCTGTGTGTCTTTCATCATCCATGTTCCTGTAAGCACTGACCATCAGTCAATTCATAGATTAAGAAAAATCTGCTCGGAACGACACTTTACTAAGACCGTCACTGTGCAACAGCCTTTTTTTTGCTTGTATAAAACAATATATTTTGGTTATTCTTTTCAGAAACACGGTGATCCTGATGAAGAAAGAGGAAGAGGCCTTTGGCTTTGAGATCCAGGTAAGAGGGATTTAAAACCGTCTCTTTGAATTCATTCAAGGAGTCTGAAATGGTGGTAAATTATGTACAACCTTTCTAAGGTGGCTTAGCTTGTGCATGTGGGTGGCCTGCTCAATAAGACTTCAGATGAAGGATCTATTGATGGTTAAATAGCTCTGTTCAGTCGATGACACCAGTGTTTATTTGACCTCATGTTGACAGAAACAAGTATTCGCTAAGGTTTATCCATGTGTAATCCAGTTGTAGTTGTGACAGAATTGGTATAAGAACCCGCTTGTTTTCTCTGTAATTTGTTCCTCACAGTGTACACTTCATCAAAGTTCCTCAATGTGGAACCGATTATGAACCCTGCATTCCTAATTCTTTATCCCAGTTCAAAGAGTATGTCGTTTTGTTTTGACATATGTACCAGATAGCTAGTTTATATTTAGTAATGCGTTCTAGTTCAGATGCAGGATGGAGGACCCCTCCTTTCCTGCTTTGTCCTCTAGTACAGGACATGACATCAGGTTTCTGTCACATGAGAGGCAGCATATCAAGAAACAAATTGTTTTCTAGGATGGCGTGCTGTAGACAACATTGTTTTCAAAGTCTCTTAGCAGCAGGGATATGGTTGGCTGTATCTACTATGTAAATACGTCTGTGCTTTGCATCTCCTGAGGCGCTCGGTGTCTCCGCTTCGCTTAAGCGGTTGGAGTGTGTGGGAAGAGGAAGGAAACGGAATGATTCCAAACATTTGAAAATACTTTACAAATGATTCACGTTTCAGAGATATTTGTAAATGTGTGTGGTTTTGTTTCTGCTTTTGAGTGTTTATTGGGAGTTCGGACCATACTATATGGCAATGGGTATTTAACACTATAGTGTTTTTTCTTAAAGTGCCTTTTAAAAAAATTCTCATCCTCTTAAAGGTGCCATAGAAGAAAACTTACCTTGGCATGGTTGAATAATAAAAGTTCAGTACTTATTTAAATCAAGTGCTTGCAAAAGACGACTGAAAAACGGTCAAATTCCAACACAACACAGACTGTTTCGTAACGCACTAGAGGCGTAATAGTTACGCACACCACATATACCCGCCCATGCTTACCATGCAGATCTCTTGTTCTTGTTCTACAAAATCGTCATCTTCGTCTGATGAAGGCTCAAACATATAAGGTTGAATCCCTCCATCGTTCAGGCTGGACAGTAGAAATCTGTTTGTGCTACTGAAATGAGCAACGCTGAGAAACAGCCAATCAGAGCAGACCTCCTCAT
>JAUMHQ010000089.1:13074298-13087664 GCA_032361165.1 Enteromius paludinosus | reverse complement strand
CTAATGTTTATCAGTACATTACAGAAAATAATGAACTTTATCACAATATGCAAATTTTTTGAGAAGGACCTGTATAACATCATTGAGAGCTAGTTTGGAAAAGTTAAGCATCACTTTAATTGCATTTCATTTCAAATATGTAAAGTAAGTAAACTAAACAGTGCTGTATCAGTCTAAAAAAAGTGTTTTGTCTGTGTAGTGCATTGAGCTTATTAATCTCCAAAGGAAGTGTTGTTGAAGTTAGAAACAACATAAAGCACTTTCCTAACTTCTATCCAAGTTCTGAACTGACTCACTATTTCCATCCACACACTGAGGTGGTAGTAGTACTTCCAGTTTATTGCCTAGTTGAGACAATATTCCCTCTGTTTGCAGGGTTTAATATGCCGTTGCCTGCCATGGCAGGTGAGTAAATAATGGCCTCATATCAAGTGCACACATTCAACACAAGCATCTGCGTGGCTTTGTTTATGCCAACAGAGAATAGATCATTAGTTGGCTAATTAATAGATAATGATATTTTTTTCAAATTTTAAGCGATACATTTATGTCATGATTTATAATACTTTTCACACACATCGCAAACATTCAGTTTCCCACATGTGCAGTGCACATGCATTTCAGAGCCTCAGGCTGTAACAGGTGCATAAATGTCCGTTAATGAACGTTATTTCTTCCCTCCATCTCTCCAGCCTTTCTTTCCTTATGGAATAGTTAAACAAAAGAGTCAGCCAAACTATAACGTGTCCGCTGATAGCAGAGCTTAAGAACTGGAGTAATATAGACAGCTGCGTTTCAGCTGAACTCAGTGAGGCGATTTAGGAGCAACCTGCTAACGAAATGGGAAACGCTTTATTTCACTTTATACCATGTGGCTGTGAACCAATACACTTATTAGGATTGGGTGTCTGTGTGTGTGTGTGTGGGGGGGGGGGGGAATATCTGAAACCAGGATATGGAGACCGTTGTGAGGTATTTAAACAGAAGACTATCTAAATTACACTCCATCCTGTATTTCAGCCATAGAGTTTGTTCCTCATTTACAGCGGTTTTATGATGACAGAACCTCCGATAGTGGTTATCAGAATAGACGTCGGCCCTCACCACCTGCCTGCCATTACAACCGTTTTCCTCTCACGACTAATGTTTGTCTGGTGCTGGTAAATCAGTGTGCACCTGGTTATAAGATTATATTGATTGCCAATGTAATTTTAAGTTCAATCTCCATGAAAGCCTTTGAGACAGGAAAGCTATCTGACCAGCAGCTATATAATAATTATCTGGCCTAATATGTGGAAAATACATGTAGCAATACTTGGGTACATATAGATGGGAATCTATTCTACAATTGGGATTTTGCTTTTTATAGAAGGCCCCCAAAGAAACAGACAGGAAGGGAAAGCAGGTAGTTGCAGGAAGCTGGTGAGGCTATTTGCCATAACAAGCAGTGATACGTTTATTTTTAAAAACGACTGAACATTTCCTCAACGAATGCACAAAAGTGCATGTTGCTGATGTTTTTCTTTTGGAGGTCAGTTTGTGAACTACAAGGTACTGCGAATTTAGTTGATATCAGTGTAAACAGGTCGCAGGGTCACACTTTATTTTAGTACTTACTGTACTTACATCAAAAAATAAGTACAATGTACTTATTGTGCTCATATAGTGTTGCAACACTTGCTGCCGTTGAGGTGAGGGACCGGTTTGGTGGTGCTGTATGTAGAGGTTTAAGGGATGAGTCAAAAGTGCAATAAAGAATGTAAATACAGAAATGGAAATGCCTCAAAAGTCATTTTAGAATTCACATACTGGTAAACTTAACGCGTGAGCAGGGTTTATTTTGGTGACTCTGTTGTGTCCTGTCTATTTTTTCTCTCAGAGAGATCAAAGTTGCATATCGCCCCATTGAGATCAGAGAGATGGTGTATGTGTGTAAGTCTGCTTGTGCAAAATGAACGATAGTGTCTCTACTTAAAAGAAATAAGCAAATGCATTAGTAGTAAAAGCTTTCCATTTCAACACTAAAAGGAAATGTGAGCTAAAACTAAGGTGCACTGAAAAAACTGAAATAATATGGCCTTCCCCTGCACGAACGGATTTTAGAACTGTGCACTGATAGATTTTTATTCTTTGTTGTTCCTACACCCGTTGTCCAAAAACATTGGAACACATTGTCCAGCCAGGTCCCAGTAACTGAATGTTGCTGTAGTTGTTGTGTTTGAACAGCTTGGCTCTGCGGGTCAATTCTGTAACACTGGTGAACTCGTGTTTATCAGGAGGTGGGGATGTTGATTCATCAGGGTTTTCCAGGAGACCCAGCGATCCCCGCGTTCCAAGACCGAGAGGAAGAGAGCAATGGAACTTGGAGATACTGTACGTCGTTCCTGTCTGTTTCCCAGTGTAAATTCCAGATGAAGTAGGTCATCCTGACCAGCTGCCTCTAATCACACTGCTCTCTTTCTCTGACTAAACTCACTATCAGACAATCTTAATAAAGACATGCTTCAATCAGCCAATCAGTAACACAAAACAAATCAGAAACTGATATACAAAGAAAAATTCACTGCATTTTTAAATCATGATTAAGGATCTGCATGTTAGAATGGTTTCTGAACGATCATAGCTGCTGAAAATTCAGATTAAAATAGATATTCTAAATTTGATAAATATTTCCCATTATTACAGTTTTTACTGTGTGCTGATCAGATAAATGCAGCTTGTATGAGTATATGAGACTCGTTTCAAAATAACATGGGTCATACATGACTTATAAGTGCGAATATGCATACACGACATCTGAATCAGGAGCATAAGGTCATCTAAGGTAAAAAAAAAAAAAAAGATGTTTACTTAAATCAGAAAATACATTCCCTGGTAATTGACAAAGTGAAAAAACACTAAAAAGCCCCATTTCTGTCAGTGCTGAGGCATTAGTGACAGTGTTATTAGTCAAAGTGTGAGATATTAAAAACATGAAAGGTGACGGTGAATTTAAAAAGTAATAATGACGACAGCGAAAGAGGCAGATGGATGGATGTCAGTGGCAGCCGTCGTACTGGAACCACGTAGGCGTTAGGTTCTCTGGAGAGAGAAGGAAGTTCTGTGGTTTCTGATTGGCTGCCGCATGTTTTTCCGTTTGCATGAAGATCTCCCATGATCTCTGCAGCCAGTCTGATTTAGACATGGAGCGGTTTGTCACCTCAGCATTGGTTAGTTACATCAGAACGAGCAGGACATGATGTTTCATTTCAAGACATCTGATGTCTCGCCTGGGGGAGTGTTTTTGAGTGCATGTAAGGCTAAAATGTGCGACTTTAAATATACATGAAAATAAAAGCCTCTTATGAAACACAAAGAGTTTAAATAAGTTCCCCATCCCTCCCTCATTTCTTCTTCCACTGTTAAAACCATCTTGGCGACAGCAACCCTGAGTGGATCAAGGAAACTCTGAGACAGTATTACTGTTGTGCTGTCTATGAGCTGTACCTTGGAAAAGCAACATGAGTGCTGGACGATGCAAGAATTACAAAAACAAGCAAAGAGGAATTATAAAGCCTGCTTGAATCTGTACGGGTGAGTCATAGATGGCGTTGGTCCTGGCTTTGGAGTGGAATCAGACGCAGTGGTGGAGGTGTTGGAGCGCTTGCTGCCTCTCCTTTTCCCGGCTGAGCCCTCAGCTTGAGCCTCAGCGCTGCTTCCTGACTGTTTTCCTGTTCAGCTCTGGGAATGCAAACAACGTGCACCCCCTCCCTTTACTGCCTCCCCTCATTTGGAAGTCCATAGTGACACCCAGTGTCCTATATTAAAAGTTAACCCTATAAAGCCTCCTGTATGTCCTATTTGTCTTGATGCTCAATTCTGATTTGTTGCCTTTATCTGATTTTTTTTTATTTCATTATCAGGACCTCTGAATGAAATATTTCTGGCTTTACAAGATTAAACAAAGTGTGAATTAGTAGCTCATGTTAAATTTGAATATAAAGAAAATGTAAATAATGTAAGTACTGTACATTGCTAACATTGCAGTGTTTTTGGCTGGTCACCAGATCATCGCTATGCACGTAATAAGGTGTTGTGAGTCATTTGTGGTGTGGTGGCATTTGCTAGGGTATTCTAGGTGTTTTCTTCAGACAAAAAAAAAGCCCTCAAAGAAGAGTCAGAATCATATCCTGGCCCATACAAGTGACTCATGCCATTTAAGCACAGGACTGTTTTTATTTTTTATCTATTTTTTGTCTTTGAGGCAGATTTCTTAACACTGATCACTTTGAAAAAGTAAGAGTGCGTTCATGTTAGAAAACTATTAAGAAATACACAGGTTAGTCCAAAGAAACTGAAAAAGGTGCATGATAGAGAAGTGTCAATGTGGGCATTAAACAGAATTTGAGAGGTTATATTCTTCCCTATCGTGATGTACTGTGCAAGTACCTTTTACTTGTCCTCTGAAGTCATACTGGAGAAATCAGAATGAAACCTCACACAGTTGGACAAGCATTACACACACACTCATACGTTTGAGAGAGTGGGTAGTTCACCAGCCCAGAGAATGTGAGTGGGCACAGTCAAAAGAGGTCTTTCTGAGGCCATAGTCACAGAGGGACAATGCCGTTTGTGTGAGAGACGGAAAACAGGCGCAGTGGGAATCAAGATGCCTTGGACTGAAATCACACAAAACATGCCCAGTATTATTAAAATGTTAAAGATGTCTTTAAAGTTGTGACGTATTTGGAAAATGCAATCTCACACTTAGACCTTCTCTTCAACAATGAGCAATTTTGTTGAGAGGGTTTGCTAATTTCCAGATTTCAACCGTAGATTTATGTTCTCTGGTACTCATTCATCACAGACCAGCAATCATTTATGACTTTACTGTGCCTAAGCATGCTGAATTTCAAAACATAAAATAGATATAAAAATTCATGGACAGATTCGTGATAGAATAAAACTAATACTAGACAGAACGTTTAACTTGAAAAGGATTGTGTAGTGAATTTCATACACATGCTCAAATACTGCCCTCTAGTGGATCGGAATAACCTGTTACAAAACTTCAGAGAGCCTAACAGGTCTAGCCAATGCTGTTTTTGTTTTCGGCATAATAATTACACGGAAAAGCCAAGGACAATCAATCAGCTAAAGAAATGCATGCACATTTACAGTGATTGACATAATTTTATTTTTTTTAAGCGAACTTTACCTGTAAATGCAAGCAAACAGGAAGTCATAAATAAGGATTCTAAACATATGGATATGGCAAGTTCCTCATAACTAAAACGCGTGCTGTTTGTGTATGCATTCACGCTGTGAAATCATGTGACGGTATGCTGAATATGGTACTGTTTATAGTGTTTGTGCAGTTTCCAGCTCCTATCTTTCCACTCAGACCAGACGCATCCAGAAACACTGCTAGGAGAGTATTAGCTCCAGTAGCTGAGTAACTTGAGGACTGGTTCATCTCCCATAGCTTTACACGGCCGAGACACCTGACCCTCTGCTGTCCCGAGCAGAAATTCAACACAGCGAAATAAACCGGTGTTTATGGCGAATTTAGCCAGTTGTACACTACTCAACTAAGAGCCAAACTCTTGACTGTTAGCACTATACCAGCAAAGTATGCAATGCTAAGTAGTCATCCACGTATAAATGGACAATTAATTAAAATAATTGTAAATTTGGGAAATTGTGTATTGGATATTTGTGTTTACCAGGGCTATTTTTTATTTATTTAAAAAATTAGAACAAAGTTAAAACAGTAATATTATCAACTAATATTGGAGTTTTAAACACTCTTGATCCCTCGGAGATCATTTTAATACTCGAGAAATATGACTAACTATGTTGAAAACATTTTCATGGAAACTGTATTTTGTCGTTGTTGGGATTACCTGAGGAATAGAACGGCAATATATAAATAAAATCAATGTATCTTTGTCGAATATAAACTCACTGATTACAAATTTAAAATGCTGTACTAACGCATATATGCTTGTTTTATTGAATATTGAAGTTTTATCAAGTATGCTGCCACATGTGGCTGTAGAGGTAGTTTAGTTTCAGCCAGTAGGTTGTTCTAGGTGCTAGGGTTTCGTCAAGGGCACACCAGGGGTTCTAATATGGTTATGAATTCACACCAACGCCACTAAACCATGTGCTAAATGTCCACACGAATCAAGTGTCAAAGGCTTTGGAAAGACATCCTTCTCATTTGAGAGTTGTGTGAGTTGGTATTGAGTGCATCCATGAGCTGTGCTTTACTTGATGACAGACCAAATGTCACAGCACTACAATACGATCGATGCCTTTTAATGCATTTAAATCACCAGCAGAGGGCGTCTGAGCTCTATAATGGCTCAGCTAAATGTGAAATTGTTACCTAATGTCCTAAAAAATTTAAAAACCTTCCAACAGATGCAACAGGTTCTATATGTTTCTAGATACATACTTTATCATGACATTTATGAAGTGTTTTTACTTTTATTAAAAAAAAAAAAACATTCTGAATGTCAGCTTTTTCTTTTTTTTTTTGTGAGTGATCACAAACCTGTGAATGCTTTAAAGGAACACTCCACTCTGCCAACTTCCCCCTACCCAAACACCTCTGCGTTTCTTATGTCATCTTAGTAATGATAGCGTCTTCAGGCAAAACAGGAATTCACAGTAGGATTCACAGCAGACTACACAGCTGAGACTCAGTATCTTGTGGTCACCTAACGAACTCGCTGCTGTAATTTATGTAGTGTATATTTAAATATGGCCTCCTATCTATTTACTGGTGCGCCAGGAGTGGAACTGGATAAGGTGAATGGTGACCTAAGCCTGCCGGAGGAATGCCTGAACTCTAGGAAGCACTGCACTAGAGGCTCTGGGATTCCAACACAATAATGCTGGACCAGGTCACAGTGTGCATTTTTGAAGAATATCCGGAATACTTGTGTATAGAATGGAAATTAATTATAAGGCTACTGCATGCAGAAAATAAAAATTACGTGATTAATTCCTCACCCTTTATGTCTTTCCAAACCTGTAAGACATTCATTCATCTTCAGGACACAAATAAAAAATCTTTCTAAGCCTGCATAGACAGACAGCAACATAACTGACGCATTCAAGGCCTCTCATGGCACTCTCCTGAACATGCAGTGGAGACAGAAGAAAAAAAATGGTTGAATAAACTCATTGTTATTGTTTTATTTGCACACTTAAAGTATTTTCGTAGCTTCATAACATTACAGTTCAACCCCTGATGACCCATGGAGTATTTTAACAATGTCCTTACTAGTCCTTGAACTTTTGAGTTGCATTGAGATCTATGCAGGGTCAGAAAGCTCTCGGATTTCATTAAAAATACATTCGTTTCTGTTCTGAAGATGAACAAAGGTCGTACTGGTTTGGATAACATTAGGGTGAGTTATTAATGACAGACTTCTAATTTTTGGGTGAACTAATCCTTTAAGACTAGAGGGCTCGCAAACTCCAAAAAAAAAGTGGTCCAAATGACCTCTGTGACATAGTAAATGGAACAAACTAACATTTTAGTTGTTATTTGGTAATTGTCCCCTCCAGTGGGTTTGTTAAATGTTGCTGATGGATATTTGAGTGAGGTTTAGAATCATCCAGACCAATTTTGGTCAAACAAGCCATAAAAAAAATAATGTATGTTCTGGATATTATAATTTCTCTCATGAATATGCTAATCAGAGCTGGTGCATAATTCAAAACTTTGTGTGAATAAAGACTTAATGAATGTTGATGAGATTTAGATTTAGTGTAAACTGACAATATGAAATGTGATATTTTATATGGTGCTCTAATATTTTTAGGGTTTATTTTCGGAGCTTGACAGTCCCCAGTCCTCATTCTGTAGAGAGAGAATGACACAGGGTTAACATATTTTTGTAAGCCACAACCCAGAAACAAGCTATTAGCACTTATGTTTCCATCTACCTGAAGTCGGTTGGTTTTTGGTTAAATGACTGAAATAAGTTCTGTGGTTGACACAAGATATTTTCTAGTTGTATTTAAAAATGCAAACTTTAAGCAAAACTACTTTTAGATAAACATTGAAATAGTTGTCAAAGGCTTAATAGTGGCATTGTTCAGCTTTTAGTCACGTGGCCTTTTTTCTGCAATAATCCATTGGAAAAATCCTGTTGGGTTTGTGTGTTAACTTTTAGGTTGACCTATAAAATATGCATTATTGAGAAGCGTCTCCAGTTATGTAGGCTGTGTCGTAATCTTTGGGTGAACTGTCCCTTTAACAGCATCACATGTCCTCATTAAAAAGTTGAAATGAAACTACAGTGATCAGGTTGGTGGTTTACATTTGATAGCTTCAGCTCGAAGGCACAAGGCAGCTGTCTGGCTTCGGCCTAAAGCCTCTGACGGTCAATATCCTCTCAAGGTCAAGTTTGAGATCCAGCCAATGTCAAGGGACCTTATCTTAGCACATTTGCATATCATTACATAATCAGCGTGCTAAGCTACGGTTAAATCAAGACAGCAAACTGGCTATTCTGGAGGATGATATGCACTTGATCTGATTCGAAAGTCAGGCTCTCTAGGCATGCTGCAGTGTGGAGAGCCACATGATGCAGTTACTGACATACAGACGGGGAGCTAACTCTGTCTTGAAAGCGAACAGCTGTACGTAAATCACTTTGATTTAACAACAGGTGCCTGACTCTGAACCCAGCAATCAGGTATGTACGGTATACTGTACATGCTATATGGTAAAATGACCAGTGCATGATGTCCCATAGAGTGTAACCAAATGGTATGTGCACATCCAAAAACACTTTAGAGCTGGTGCATGATCAAAAGATCAAAGAAGGCCAAGCTGAAAGGACAGCACACTTCCACAATTCTATTTTAGCAGTAAACAAACTGCGTTTCTACCTTCATCAGGTAATACATAATGTCCCATATTATATGTGTGATAGAGAGGAATAGTAAAAAGGAGCCTAAACTATGAACTATTAAATTTTTTCCCCCATTGCAATATGTTACAAATTTTATAAATAGGTAATTAATTAGGTAATGTCAATGCTGAATTGTAGCCAAAAATAAGGTAAAAATAAAACAAAAAAAAGAAAGCTCACATATTTTGTCCATTAAAAAAGATATGAATACATCTTTTTGTAAATACGCAGAGCTGCTAAAGGTATGTGCACACCCCAATTAAATCCCCAATTTTTCCTCTACACCCAATGCTAACAGTATAAACATTTTCAGTAGAACGGAGGAACTCAAGACCTTCAACGTGGATCCTCCCGATGCAGAAGAGCTGGACTGTCTTCCACAAAGGCCAAACCCGAACCCCAATGAACACCTCTGGGATAAATGGGAACACAGTTAGCAAGCCAGACCCATTACCCAAAATCAGCACCTGACTTTACAGATGTCCCTGTGTCTTAATGCGTGCAAATCCCCACAGCAGCATTCCAACAACTAATGGAAAGTCTTGGCAGAAGAGTGGAAGTGGTTAGGGAGGACCAATCCTCTAATAATGCCCATGGTTTTAAAATGCACCCAAAATGTCCACTTGCATTGCTACTTTTTCCATCAAGAAAGGGCTGTTTAACTTGATGCAAGACTTGGTGACTAAGAGTGTGTTTTTCGAAATTGTAGGTTATTTCGTGCCCTGTGGAGTGCTCAGATACATTTCTTCTTACTCATTTGAAATGTGTAGGCATTTTTTTTTTTTTTTTTGGTCTTTATCTTCTTTTTTTCTCGTAACACCTGTTCCGATCTGATCGCTTTCTGCGTGTCAGCACAATGTTTTTCTCATGGTCTTGTGACCACTTCCTCGTCGTCTTTTTCCTATCCCGCCCCTCGTGACAAGTTCAGCTCAACCTATATGCCAACAGCTCGGCAGCTGTAAGATAATTGAACTGTAACTGTCCCTCGGTGATCGTTTGGCTTATCATCTGTCCCTAAAAGGTTTATTTTAAAAGTAATTAAGCTCGTGATCCGGCTTATGGCACGAAGTAAATGGACGCCGTAATGGAAAACTGTCGCGTCATTTAGCAACAGGCGCTTCTGCTGTATTCGGCTGGGCTTCCCCATATGGCAGCGCGCGCGGGAGGGATTCCTGCTACGTCAGCCGAAGCGCGTCATGACGTCATTGACGAAGCTTCCTCTTTTTGGTCTCTTTGACTGAGACAAGACACATCCTTTCTTTTCTCCGACCGCACGGTCAAAAGAGGAAGAGCGAATCTAGACTGAGATCGATGGCTCGGCTCCCGCTCCTGTCCGCGCGCGCATCACTGGTGGAAGAACGGAGGAGATTCCGCGGCTGCCTTGAGAAATAACAGGCTCGTGAACAAAACGCTTTGATCAGGAAAAAGATGCCAACTCGTGATAACGGCGGAAAGAGGAGGTAAAGCCAATTCTGGGTACCCAGACTGCGAGATGGAGTTTGGCAAAGGCACGGAGAATGTCAGGAAACACCGACAAAAGTCTTCAACTAGATAAAGCGTGATTGAGACTGCAACCTCCCAAGAATATGCAATGAATACAAAAAATAAAAAAAATAAAATTTGATTCTATAAATTGTAATTTATGCGTGACTGCAATGTGATGTACTTCTTAACTTACAAAAAAATGTATATCATGATTGTTTTTGCATTGCCTTTATAATTTAAAATAAAATTAGATACCAATAATTTTTTTTCAAATAGGCTTCATTTTATTTATGCATATTCATAGGGGTTTTGGAATGTAATGAAAAATAATTTAAAAGATTTCATTAGAATATCTCCATACAAAAATACATTTAAACATTTGTTACTGTGGTTGGTCTCCTTATGAAGTACCTAAATTGGAAGACAAACAAATAATAGTTATACTTTTGGCCCTTACTGTAAGCCTGGACCACAAAACCAGTCATAAGCACAGGTATATTTGTAGCAATAGCCAATGAATACGTAAAAATGATTTTAAAAAGACCATGTATATATATATATGAATATGCATTGCTAAGAACTTCATTTGGACAAATCATATTCCAAATTTTCAAGCAGTTGTATCTTGGCCAAAAATTAACCTATCCCGACTAACAACACACCAGTGGAAAGCGTATTTATTTAGTTTTCAAATGTTTAAACACAATCTAAAAAAAAAAAATCTATTTAAAAAAATGTACCCTTAGGACCTTTGTGGTTTTTGTCCTCTTGTCCAGAGTCACATACTATTATCCCAGGTCAAGCACAGGCCATCTTCAAAGAGTCAGCACCCAGTTCCTGCCTCCATGCTGGCCTCTGAATTCTTTTGAAGACCCGATGTCCTTGTTTTTAAATATAATACATATACTGGATACTGTGTCAGCAGCCTGCATTTCACGTTACTTGGCTGCTAGCGCTTGAATCAACCTATTCAGGAAGACTAGGTCACTCGTTCAGTGTGTTTTACTGAAATGTTATACTTGCCGATGTGGCAGAGGAAACTGTCTCAGGTGTGAAAGTACTATGTGAGAAACAACTGATATGGACTGCTTCTATCATCACGTATAGTAGCCCACTCAGCAAGCGTATCTGGATCAGGACACGCTCTTTAAAATAGCAGCACAAGCATCTCACCATCAGAAATACATGGCTGGCTGTTGATTTATTGCACCTTAAAGGTAGCCAAGTACAGTTGTTTACTATATGAAAATGTACGCCTGTTACAGAGACAGGATATTGTCACCTTTATCAGGAGTTACTAATGGTCAGAATATCAATGATGGACACAAATAAATCATGTGAATTCTGTGGCTGCATAAGGTCAGATTGTTGACCTTATAGATAAACATCTGTAGAAATGGCAGACAGGGCCATAACCACAGACATAGATAATTCAGAAAAAGTTTTTTTTTACTATTTACAATTTTTCATATTTGAATCTACTTTCTGTTTGTGATACTTTCTAATTAGATACTTTCTAATTGTGATTGCAATTTCAATAGGTGCTTTGAATTGAATGTATTTAATTGTTTTAAAACTGTGCACCCAGTACTAACTGCATAAAATAATATTTGTGACTTGTAAGTTATGCTTGATTTTCATTCCCAATTAAAAGGAAAAGTATGAGAATCACCGCACGGCAGAAGAGACGTGGCATTTACTGGCAACTGTCTATCCCTCGCACACCCTGTATTGTAGTTCTCAGACAGCACTCACTTCCGTTTTCATTTTTACTTCGAACACTTTCATGTTTTGACACGTTGAGGCCATGCAGGTGTAGCCCTTCCCTCTCCTCGTGGGCTCATTGTGGTTTTCTTTTGGAGGAAACTGTCACATGGGGTAGCAATAACTGAGAATTAAAGGGAAACCTTAAACAAATCAAATCAAATCATAAAAGCCATTTACCCTGTATGATAGCCTATATTAAAATTTATAAATATAATTTTTTTCATAACAAAATACATATATGTATATAGGCTACCTAAAAAGTATTTTTATTTAATTTTAATCAACTTAATGAATCTTGTCTAAAATGTTTTTTTAAAAAGGCTGGGTGTTTCTTTTTACTCTTTCTGATGCTCGTCTTTGCTTATCTGCTAGTTATTTGTGTCTTCTCCTCACTATTTTTAACTAAATTCAACCAGTTGCACAGCAGGACGCTGCTATAATTAGAACAATAAACGTGCGGATTGTTTGCGTCAATGGAATCCCGTTTGTGCGTCATGTCTCTTGACTGCGAGCTCTCTGATTGGTTGGTTGCCGGAAAGATTTGCCGAGGATCTCCGCCCCTGCATGGCCATATTTGCCAGTGGAACGCCTCGAGAGGATGCAACTTTGACGTAACGGCACAATAAAGTAGTCTCTATATATCTGCTCGCTCACAGAAATTTTAGAAAACAGTCTTGTCGTGAGCGGGGACGTTTATACATGGTTATCCATCAGTTGGAATACGGACACTTATAGGTCCTTCACCACCACACATTTTCAGGTACGTACATGTTTTTGCTTTTAAGATGTGGAAGTCAGTGAACACCCGTTTCTTTCTGTTTTATGCTTCTTTTAAATCGCAAACGGACAACAGACGAGCTCGCAGTTATTCAAAGTAAGGTGTGCGTGATTATAAATTGAAACATTTATGTTGTTGAGGTCTAATGTTGAGATAATCCTAATTTTAAGTATTCTTTACTATTCTGTATTCTGCGCTACGTGGAGCGCGCGAGTTATTCGGAAACAAACAGACCCGCGCGCAATTAGAGCTGAATTTACAGAATGAGTTGGCTTCGGGAATTTAAAGTGTAAAACGATTTGAATGTCAGAATATAAGAAATGAAAGAATTGACTGGGAGGGTGTGTGTGTGTGTGTGTGTGTTACAGTGAGTGGTGCGCTTCTGCACGCGCGGTCTCGCTGCAACAGGTGCTCGCAC
>JAUMHQ010000089.1:13031534-13054827 GCA_032361165.1 Enteromius paludinosus | reverse complement strand
TTATAATTTATATATTTTATATATATATATATATATATATATATATATATATATATACACACACACACACCTATTTTCACAAAACAAACAGCACTGGACATAATTTGATCACATGCCCATAGTGTGCAGTTTAAAAATGAAAGCAAGCTTGTAAAAGAAGTTCTACACAGCTGTGTTTAACAGGAACACAGATACAGAGAAGCCAGAGGGGGCGAGCAATCAGCCCTGCCTACGCAAAAAAGTAGCGCACACACACAGACCCTGTCATTTGTGCAAATGTCTGTTGTCAGTGCAGCTAGCAGGGGAGAGCTGGTGTGGCCAGCTGTCTTTGCGGGTTAAACGAGGCATGGGAGATGAGGAAGATGGGGCAGACCTGTGGCCCTGCCATACTAACTCACGCTCCATTCATATTGACACATGGGTTACACTAGCCTGTCGTCTTTTGACTCAAAGAAGCCACTGTAACGGAAAAAAAAAGACAGCATGTTCACACACTAATTAAAAATGCTCAAAGCACGAGAACATAATACTCTAATAACTAAAATGTAACAGGAAGAACTTGAATTTTTCAAAAGCTCAAAGCAACAATTTACAGCACTTATCAGTCTGGTAATTTAAAAACTTAATGTACTAATGGATTCATTTAGAAGAACTGTGTATGCAAAAACATTTAAGATCTTGCTAAATGTTGTTCTGCAAGCTGTACAAACCGAAGCCCTAAACATAATGTGCACATAACAGCCATTTAATGGTTTCAAATTAAGATAATGTCCCAGACAGTTCTACAAATATAAAGTAATATTGGTAAAATAAGTAATTAAAAGCTAAATGCATCAAACTCCCAAGAGAAGTATTAGAATGTGTTCTTTGCAGCAGTGTATGGGTTTAAAAAAATAAAAATAAAGATTAAATTCAATAGGAGGTATTCACTTAAAGAAATCTTTAATGAATCGTACACATCAAGTTATCTCTTGCATAAAACGCTTAAAGCAAACGGTCCCGAAAGATAGGCGGTTATAGACAGCGTATTAACTTGTAGAAAATAGGAAAAGGGAAAGTTCACAACACTTTAAAATTAAAAGCTTTAAAATATAAAGTAGACTTTAGACAAGTTAGGCTAGGAGTCACACAGGGTTCAAAATATTAAATAAGTAAGATTAGCCGGTGAAGTCCATCCAGTGGTGATATCCTTGTGAAAGAAAAAGAGGGGAAAGGTAGTGAGAAAAATGATAATAGTGTTACACACTCACAGCCAAGGGCAGGTTGCATAAACTGCGTGCACTAGTTTTAAACTATAAGACACCTATTTTTTTTCTCCCCACCAAGACAGGTCATATCTTCATAAATGATGAATGAAAAAAAAGATTGGACTTAGTGGTGTGTGATATATCATCTGTAAAATTGGAATTGCTTTAATGTGCGATTTGACATCATCCAGTATTTAGCGAACATTATTCAAAACACCACTTAAGAGCTTGCATACATTATATGAAGCCTAGACTAGTGTGTGTGCGCGTGCATTTAAAGTGTGTTCTTCCACGGTCAGGTATCCAGAGCAGTACTAATATACCAGCACAATAACACACAGCAAAATTACTAACAAAAAAAAGTCTCAATATCGCACATTCCTAATTGGACTGTGAATCTGAAGAGACACTGATTTTCCCTGGTCTACCACTGGTTTGTGAAACCAGTTCATGAGAGAGTCTTAACATAGTCTCCGTTTATGCAACTTGCCCCTGAAAATGTCACAGGACTGCTTGAATCAACTCATGCTGCTGCTGCCATCTACAGGACTGTACGTAACACCCGCACACAGAAGAGCGGACTTCTTTACAAGCTTAAAAACCCCTGGTATAAAATAAATAGTGTTCTAGTGTGCTTACAGAGTTTCCATGGAAGAGTCCGTGGAGCCCGAAGTCCATCGGATAAACTGATCGTGGTCGACGGCTCTGGCCTAACAAATACATGAGTGCAGATGTACGTAAAACAAAAATCACTTCAGCCCCATTTTGCCAGAAAATGTGTATGCAGGTATAAGTTCAAGCACCCCTAGTGGTTTAACTTGGTTACTTGCAAATAAAACATTATGGTAAGGTTATTTTACCCAAAAATTGAATGCTCAGAAGCATTGCTTGCCTTACAGGGTCAGTTTTTTTAAGATCAAAAGCTAAAGAACAGGGAGGACTCACTTGTTTTGGGCAAGCTGATTGTTGGATTCACCCCAGACAAACATAGCAGCAGCATCATCAGTTTCTGCAATCACAGCCACAAAAGACAAAGCAGATGTTTTTATTCATTTAAGCCTAAATCAAAATACAGAATGAAGAAAATATACATATTAAATAAAACAAAGTGGAAATGCCACCACAAACAGTAGAAGCCTAGTGCAGTGTCTCCCAACCCTGTTCCTGGAGGCACACCAACAGTGCACTTTCTAGTCGTGGAGTCTCTACTAATGAGCTGATGAGTTGATTCAGGTGTGTTTGATTAGGAGAAGTTGGAACATGTGTAGTGTTGGTGTGCCTCCAGGAACAGGGTTGGGAAACACTGGCCTACTATACAAAAACATTCAAAAAGGCATAGCATAAATTCATCAGGGCACAGACCCGTTTCCCAGTCTTCATTGGGTGAAGGGTTTGTCCAGTTGTTAACAGGCACCTGGAACTTCTCCAGCAGCTCTACATGTCCTAAAACAAATAAAATCAAGTGGAAAGGGTCGTAGCACCAAACACTCATTCAAAAAGTTCAGTAGACTACAAAAAGGTGTGTAGATCCAAAAAATACAAAAGTGTAAGAGACGAAGAAAAAAAAAAAAAAAAAAAAAAAAAAAAAAAGCCACACTCAAGGCTATACAGGAGGTCTCTAAATGAGTTTTGATTGGCTTTTTGGATGAATGCATGAAATGAAAATTTAGCTAGTTTATCATTTTCATCCAAATAACACAACAGGAGTTTTTCCTCCAAGCAGAGCGAGATGAAGGATTACATTAACAGCCCATATTCAAATACACAACACCAACCATCTTCAGCATTTAGCATCCTCTTGTCTTCACAGTTTGCAATGTGATGAGACAACTCATGCTTGGGAATCAAGTGCCTGGCATTGAAGGGGCAGGTCTTGAGTTCACTGGCCAGTTTCGGGT
This sequence comes from Enteromius paludinosus, assembly GCA_032361165.1. Lineage (NCBI taxonomy): Eukaryota > Metazoa > Chordata > Actinopteri > Cypriniformes > Cyprinidae > Enteromius > Enteromius paludinosus. The sequence continues at coordinate 13,051,682 of JAUMHQ010000089.1, read as the reverse complement.
GGTTCTAAAAAAAAAAAAAAAAAAAAAAAGAGGGGTAAAGCTCTCCTAACACCAATGCCAAGAAGACTGCGTTTTTACGGTTTCAGAAATTATTACTGAAACGGTAGCGAATGCCATAACCCACCTTCCTGCACTTGAGAACATGAAAAGGAAAGCGAGAGGCCCTGATCTGGTGGTTTTTGTCGTAAGGGCACTGCACAATCCTGTTGGGGTCACTGGCGTCATCAGCGTCTTCACCGCGAGCTGTGGAAACAAACAGCCGCCGTCATGACGCTGCTGCGGTCCCAGCGCGTTTTCTACTCCACTGCGCTACTCTTCTTTGCTTTTCTATCCTAGATAGACATGTTTAACGATCATTTTGTGACTTGTAGAGAGAAAATCGGGCTGCTACATTACCGGTCTCGTCATTCCAGCCATGCTGTTGGTTTTCAGAGTTTACTCCAGACGGACCAACACTACTCCCGAATCTAATAGTGGCCATGCTTGCTTCCTTCAGGAGATCTGGCTAGCGTTAGTTCTCTCAGCTTTGAGGGCTCCGTTGGCTTTGATAAAAGGTCACCCTAAATAAAAAAAATGTTAAAAAAAAAGTTTAAAACAAAGGAAATTTTTAAAAACACTCACACTGATTTGTAGAAAAGCGGCCCGGTTTAAAAAGAGTTAAAATTTCTTAAAGTGGCATTATCTTGCCAGAGTACTTGTTTTTTGTGGCCGCGAGGTATGTCGCGTGCTCCCCTCCCCAATGAAGATCGTCAGTCAATCGCTGTGGAGGTGAAATGTCACGTGATGCACTATTTAAAAACCTTAATTTGTTTCGTCATTATTGCATCTTAATTATGTACCACTGCAAGTGTTGAGGGTATTCTATTGTCTTCGACCACTGTCAACACTTCCAAATACAGAAAGGAAAGAGTTTAACTGATTTATATAAAATAAAACAGAACATAATACAACAATTAAAGAACATTAGATGAAACAATTACAAATTAGAAACAGCCTTTTAACTCCAATTAATTTGGAGAAGGCTTGTCAGTTTTTTTTTAAAAGGAAGACTCCTATCACAAATACTACGGTATCCATCTGCACAAAATATTGGTGCGCGTTGGTTATGATATATGCGGTTATTGAAGCAGCCAATCACAGAGAGTGGAATGCCCCGCCCGCGTTCCATTCCCTGAAGACACGCCCACGTTCAACTGTCAGCTGCTCAGTACAAGATGGCGCTGTCCTGTAGAGGGGTATGCCGCGGGGCTTCATTGGTCTTACTGTTCGGAAAACGCCCTGTCGGGGTCAAAGCAAGTCTCTGCACACCTAGACTGATTTCCACAAAACCCAGGTACTATTTATAACAATTTCAGAGCGACTGATCATATATCGGTGGTGGGTTTCATACCATACAGTGTTTTTGAATATAGACTCGTTATAAAATGATACTATGGTTTCATCATAAATAACACAAATGGAGCCAAGAGAAATATGTATTCTTGTCTATCCTCCTTTCAGCTGTTGGCCAGAGAAAAAAGGCATTGGTTTTATCAGGAAATACAGTACATGCCCTGCCCTGTGACATCACACATGTTTATTTGTTTGTTTATGTCTGTCTGTGTAGTAGTTTGTGGTTCGTTAGACACTACTCTCCTTCACAAGCCAGGCATGGGATTGGTCGAAGCGTCGTTTCCGGTCTGAAATGGGCCAGTGAGAAATATGAGAGATTCCTGCAGCGTCGTTTTCCACGATTTTATGTTCTCTATCAAACTTTTATGAGAGGTCAGAGTAATTAATAAGTCTTAAAATGATTGCAGATGTCTTGGTCCTCAAACCATCGCTGGCAAATATGTTATGATATAGGTTTTATGATTTTCTATGTAGGTTTCCGGCTCCTGTTTCAAGATGGTAAAGAAGTGAGGAGAATCGTAGCACGCATGGTCAGTGAAAGAACTGAGCACCAGAATTTGCCTTACCGTGATATGGAGAAAATCAGACAGGTGGGTCAAAGAACTGAAGCACACATTTATGGGATATATTGCTGTTATAACATTTTTGTGTGTTGTTTTCAGGTGCGCAGGGACTTAATCAAAGCCGTTCCATTGGTCATCTTATCAATACCTCCTTTTGCCAACTATTTGGTCTTCATCCTTATGTAAGTATTTAGCATACTGAATATTTAGGCCCAGTTTCACAAACAGGGCTTATCTTAAGCCAGGACTAGGCATTAGTTAAATCAAGATATTTAAGCAACTTTTATAAAAATGCCTTATAAGAAAATATTACAATTAAGTAGTGTGCGTCTTAACACAGAACAATGACACTGACATGTTTTAAGATATATCAGAGCAAGATATTTTCATCTGAGACAGCTCAAACATGCAGTTTAGTCTGGGACTAAGCCTCGTCTGTGAAACTGGGGGTTAGTGTTTTGTCTTTTAAGACATTAAGCATTTTGCAGTGCTTGAATATTGAATGTCTCCCTTGTGTGTTACCCTTCCATTAATTGATCCAACGATACTTTCATCCTCAGGGATGTGATTTTTCCATATTTGTTGACTTTTATTTTTTTCCATATTTTAAATTTCTGACCTGAAATCTGAGGGAAAAAAAGTAATTTTAAAGTTTTAAAGCAAAAATGAATACAAATATTTATGTATTTACATTATTGTTTTAATATAGCAGAGTAACAATGATAATAATAATAATAATTGTTGTTGTTGTATAACTATGTATTATTAAAATAATAATAAGTATTATCAATACACAGCTGTATTACATTAATATTTTGTTAAATATATTTATTTAATAATTAAAATGTAAATAAAAATTATAAAAAAACCTGATTTAAATATTTGGTAACACTTTACAATAAGGTGTAATTTTTTAACATTAGTTAACGTATTGATGAACATGAACTATGCATTTATAACGCTTTATTAATCTTTGTTCATGTCAGGTAATGACAATACATTTCTTCATTGTTAGTTCATGTTAGTTCACAGTGCATGAACTAATGTTAACAAACACAACTTGTGATTTTAATAATGCATTAGTGAATGCTGAAATGAACACTAACTAAGATTAATAAATGCTGTAGAAGTATTGTTCATTCTTAGTTCATGTTAACTAATGAACCTTATTGTAAAGCGTTGCCAAATATTTTTCACGAGTTCACGCTTCCTCAATGGTAATAATTAAGCATGTTTGGCGTGCTGTCGGGATCGAGCCGGGAGTTCGGTGAACCCCAAACCCTAGTAGCTCGAACCCTAACGAGGGGGCGTGGCTCGGAGTCCGGCTCGAACCCTGCGTGCCCCCCTGGAAGGAGAAGGGGAGGCGGAGGGAATGCAAAGAACAAGATACGGAAGAGAAGGGAACTGGATTATTTATAGTGGAGAGCTAGTGACTGGATTGGCTTACGATGGAGGTGGTACTGATTAAAAGATTGGTAACAGCTGACTTGAGTTTCGTACGCACTTCCTCCCGAAATTGGTTTGAAAACTACATTTGTTTTTATTTTGCAGTAAAATAGTATTATTGCAATTACATTTTTTTTTCTTAATGATTTAAGTTTGTCTTTTTTGAATACGATTTTTAAACTCAGGAATAATGAACACTTTGAATAATTATAACTTTATTGTTGCTTAAATATTATTTTAATTTCACAGTACTTTAATAATTCTTACTTATATACTTATATGCTTTTTATTTGACAACATAGTAATAGTTTTTAAATCTAAATAACACAGTATTATTAAAATGTTTTTATTGTTATGCAAAGTATTATTATTATTATTATTAAATGGTGTGAGGAGTGTTTTCTTCTTTCTTGTGCTTTGCTGATCATATGCCTGCATCCTCTAGGTACCTCTATCCTCGTCAGCTTCTGATCCGGCACTTCTGGACCCCACAGCAGCTGGTGGAGTTTCAGGGGGTGTATCATACCCAGAGAGCCCAGCACCACTGGCCTATAGTCAAAGGGATTGAGAGCACATCAACCTCGGTTCAAGACAGTCGACTCAAAAGCCGCCTTACAGAGCTCTGCAGTAAGGTAGCCTGAGCTGATTCATTATTTTACATCATGTGTACATAGTCTTTGTCAGTTATTTAATACAGATTTTGACTTAATTATATAATTTAATTTATATTACAGAATGCATAAAAATGATAAATGTGTGTCTGCAGGTCCGAAGCGGAGTCCATCCTGTGGTGTCTGATGTTCATGCAGTGAGAACTTTGTTCTCTGGTCCTCCTTTGGGTATCAACAGAATGTATGCAGATCAGAAGGTGAGCTCCATGTAATGGGCTAGTTTTAACAATGAACTTCACTTCAAATGTTCTTGGTCTTAGTCTTGTTTAAAATATGTTTGCAGAGACACCTCTGTTCTCTGCTCTTTCTGACGCCCCGCCTCCCAGGCTTCTGGATTGGTCATCGTTTGAACAGCCACGCCTTAGAACTCATGAAGCTTGACCGAGCCATTGTTCGATTAGGCTTGCATCAGTTAAAGGACACAGAGCTCAGAGAGGTCGGAGGTCACTCCTCATTTTACCTGTACCATTCTATTAGCTGCCTTTATTTAGTAAAATATTTTGATGATAATATATACTTTTTTAAATAATTACTAAAACTTAGTAATAGTGAATAATTATAACTTTTATTGTTGTCATTAAATATTATTTTTATTTTACAGTACTATAGCAATATTTTCATTGTAACAATAACTGTAAATTGTAATAATTCTTTGATTAGTTTGTCAAATATTTTGATAATATTTAATATCACATCTGCTAGGCTTGTTACGTGAGAGGGCTGAATCCAGACCGCCTCAGTCCAGGACAGTGCCGGGAATGGCTCACACAGTGGTTGCAGTTCTCAACACACCTCAAAGGTATACATCAATTTCTGTTTTTAGAAATTGATGCAAATTAGCACACATTTAATCAGACAATGCCTTATTTGCATACTTAAACAACATTTCATTGCAACATTTCTGCATGCAAATTCGCTGTAGACTATATAAAATGGCTAGTGAACAAGTGTATTGGCCAGGATATTGTATCCCACAATTCAGTGCAGTGTCACGAATGAACCAAAGGTAATTGCTTTTTAAAACTGTCCTTCATTTAACCTTTTTTTTTTTTTTTACCCAAATTTAAACAATACTTTATGAAAGCATGGGATAATAGCTACCATACTAACATTCCTCATTACAGTCTCAGTATTCTTAGTGTGAACTCATAGATGTGCTCTAAACTTTCTTTTAAAATATCCTGATTGTTTCTTAATTGGTCAGCAGCGTTTGTGATAAACAGCATGAACATATAGCACAGAGGAAACCACTGTTTCTGTGTTACTTGCACATTCATTGTGGAATCCCCTTTTTTCCTGTTTGACCAGAGTCCGAGACCTCCCTCTATCTGCACTGTATGGTACTGCTAACTGTAAACTTCCCTAAACACCAACGCGGCTGACCTCTGGAGGAACTTGGTGACTGATCATCCTCCAGCACACCCAAAAGTAAAACACAGCGGGAACAAACAGACTCGTGTGTGTGCAAATGCAAATAGTAAAAACACAAGCTTTGTTTACTGCGAGTCTTTTGGCTTAGTTGCAGGTTATAATGAAGGAGTTATTCACTAAAGGGGCTTTAAATGTGTTTCTTTAAGATGTATCCCATTTTGTTTACTTCAGTAAGGAAAAGATAGGGTGCCATGGTCAATTGACAGATGTCATCTGGATTCTGAAATTGGAGTTGGTTTGTTTTTTCCATGTGTAATTAATGATGTACATTTACGCTGAGAGAGGTTCTAACCATATCTGAGACAAAAAGCACACTGAACATAGGCCAAATGCATCCATTTGGAATTAAACCTCATTGGTCTTATATTGAAAGTTGAAACATTTTCATCCTGAATGTTTATTTTACTAACCGCACTTCAATCTAACAATCATTTGTGAATTGCATTTTTGTACCTTTGTTTAAAACCTGCACTGACAAGTATCGCATTTTACTATAAATAACCATTTTTTTATTTTGTAAATTTGATGTCAAAACCGAAAAGCAGGTTTTCAGCCTTTAAAAAAAATGGAGATAAAGTGTATTCATTAATATATTGTTAAGCTATGTTCTATAATGCAGCATATACTTTAACTACATTTAATATTTATTTTTGAGTTAACAATATTGTTCCTGTCCTATCCAATGAGCAGTTGTTTGCTGTGAGCACTGGGTTGTTTGGTCATAGCATTTATGTTATGCTAAATAAGCTTGGTCAAGTTCTGAAATATTCTTATTTAGCCTTTTAACAGGTGCCTTTTACTTACGAACACAGGTAAAAACATGGTGCAGTTCATGCCATTATCTACATATGTTGCCAAATGAGTTGCGTTATTTTGTTTTTATACATAAAGGGAATGCTGTTTGGTTCTGTGGTAAAGTGTATATTCAATGCAATATGAAAAGATTGGAACTTCTATTAAAAGACTTCAAGCTTTATGGTCTCTGTTCGCATCAAGGTAGCACTGATTCACCTTCTTTATATTTAAGACAAGGACAAGCTTGTTTAGAACATTTTATTTCTTCCTTTTTGACACAAATGGTTCTATAAATGTATCAAATTTGGCATATCAGTAATTGATTGTTGTCCTATAACCCAAAGGAATATCACTGCAGTAAAGATTAAGTTAAAAATAATGTCTAAATTATAAATCGGCGACTTAACAGGAGACAAATTACTGGATTAGTCTCAGAAGCACAGACGTCATAGATATTTAATTCTCAAAGAAAATGAGTACTGCCAACTTACACAGCAAGGGGGAAAATAAATGCCATTTATATAATAGTTTTAAAAACACCTGAACAGTCTCTACGAGCTTTAAGAGATGGGCTGATATGGATGAAGTGTTGCCACTAGATGTGATCACATGACCTCATAGCCACTGCGGATGGCTCGCATCAGAATGCAAGACAACACAATGCCCGTGATCTACAAAAAAAAAACAAAATTGATTGGTTAGGTTACAAAGAAGGGGATGCTTCGATGTGCATATAATAAACCAATCTTGCAGGTCTTACCTGCACAAATGCAATGACCAGAGCTCCCACAGCGATCCACAGGATGCTTTGCTTTAGAAACTTTTCCACAATAGGCTCACATCCCTGTTAAACAAACGCCAAAACAAAACCTAAGCGCTTATAGTGCATCCCACATATTCTGTCCAATAAACAATTTAAACCAATGTTTTAAAATTTTTAGATGAGAGGGCATTCTTTGTAAAAAATGCCACAGTAAAGAAATCTTACCTCTTTGTAGATTTTGCCGGCATCATGCATAGCATTATTACCACAATTCTTAGTGACATTTTTACAGCAGCTGTCTGGGACTGAATTGTTAGTGAAGATTTTCGAATTCAACCAATCGGCAGAAGAGTTTCCTCCACAGCACTTGAACTAAAAGAACAGTAAAAATTTATATTTAACTGGTTATATTGTAATATATTAGTACTGTCAAATGATTAATCATATATATATATATGTATACGAAAATTTCTGAGAGCAAGTGTGGAACAAGTGTAAAGTGACATATAGCCACACAACAGCACAAAAGAAAGCATGATGTCAGTTTAGTGTAAACAGATGGCACTGAGAAAACGAAATAGGACAAACTCTTGATACATTGATTGTGTCATTGAAGCAGGACCACAGGCCTTGTTTAGACAAGCAGCACATCCAAATCGTAAGAGGTATGGGTTTACTTACATTTTCCTGTATGGTATCCATGGCATCATGTATTTCGGTTTCATTGTATCTTGTGATCATGTTGTTAAAGCTGTCATTCAGCACATCAGTCAGCTGCAGAGAAATTATTATTAGCCAAATGGTACCAGGAAACAGATGAATAAAAATTAAGTGCCAATGAGAAAAGTGCTCACTTTCCCACGAAAGACGTATGCAGCGATGCCAGTTCCAATTTCAGTGATGACAATGAGGGAGAGAATAACAGCAAACTAGGAGAGAATAAAGGAAAAATCACTGATAAAGGTGAAGGAACAGCTTTTAATGATTTTATTGAGAGATGGTAGGTGCTGTATTGTATTTGTGTAGGCATACAATGGCACACTGGGGCAGTCGTGGCCTAATGGATAGGGAGTTGGACTTATTGGAATATCCAGTGCTTTTTCCACCTTCAATACTACGACTGAAGTGAGACCCTTGAGCAAGGCACCGTTTCCCCAACTGCTCCCCTGGCGCTGCAGCAATGGCCAGCCACTGGGTGCGTGTTCACAGTGTGTGTGTGCACGTTGGATGGGTTAAATGTAGAGCACAAATTCCATGTATGGGTCACCATACCTGGCCACAAGTCACTTCACTTCACATTCTGAGGCACCAGTTCATTGTTACTGTTTAATTTCAGTCTTAGTCAAATACACAGATACACATGAATTCTTCAGTTGAAGTGCTGTAGAAAAAGGAATCTGGTTTGACCCGTTCGCAATGTGTTGAGCATGTAAACAAAAACATGCTGCAGTAATATTAACAAAACCATCAGCTGCAAGTTAGAGGAAATATAGCCTGGATGTAGTGTAATAATGTAAATGTGTACCATGTTACTTGGACAATATTTAACCTCTTAAACCCTGCAGCCTCACATGAGGGCATTATAGTTTAGTGAATTTCTCTGAGACTATACACGCCACAGTTTTAAGTCGGGATGTCCTGTGAAGACCACATAAATTGTGTGTCATAAATCAGCATCTCAGGAAAATGTTGTGGGGTATCAAATCAAAATATGACTTTCTTAAATGAAACAGGACATTGATTTCATGATGTGAATAATTCATCTATGTAAGTAGAAAAAAATGGCCTTGGTAGCAGACTATTGACAGCTTGAGCTGACTATTGTTAACCTCAATCTCTTCTGCAGTGCACTTTAATGCTAGTGTGCTACACCACTAAAACCCCACATATGAATGTCATGTTCCAGTTAGCCAACCACACGTCCACTTGCACACATTTACATGTTAACAATTTAACATTTATTCCCCAGTATCATTTACATTTTCCCCTATATTTTTTTCTCATTAGTAGTAGTATTTATTGCTCCTAATTAATTTGACACACGTAATCTATTTTCATTTTTAAATATATTATATAACATTAATTCAATTTTAAAATATTAAAATCTACATTTATGTAATTAACCTTTTTTGGGATAAAATGTGGGGAAATAAATAAAGCAATCTAGCAAATGACAGCTTGCTGCTGTATGAGGTCAAATAAGAACAAAACAAACCTTATAGATTAAAAACACTCTGCTTACTGGATTATAAAAAAGGGTAAATGTAATGTCACATTTGGTGACTAACACTTTGTTTACAATGAGATTGTTATCTAATACTTAGCATTAAGAACAAATGGTGCAAACAAATTTTGGCCCCTAGTGCAAACAGCTGAAGCAACCCTACCCATTAAAACTCGCTGAACGGTGATCGGTTTACATTTACTGGAAATTCATTATATGCACATTATTATCCATACCATGGTGACCATGCACTGATTCTCCTTCCAGGCTCCACAGCAGCCAAGGAATGCGATGAAGAAAATGATGACTCCCACCACTATGAGCACTAGAGGAGCCCCGGAGCTTCCTTTGAGCATGGAGATGGTGTTGATGGAAAATTTAGCCAATGCCCCCAGAACTATTAAGGCCAGGCCACACAGCTAGGGACGAAAGACAGAGAGAGGAAGTGTGAAAAGCAGTGACTTTAAAAGACTCTCAGTATTACATGTATAATTGCACTGTAATATGAACACCTTAAAGGGGGTAAAATGCACTTTCATGCATTCAGAGTTTACACTGTTATAAGATGGATTTTGGACAACGTCTCAAAAAACTTCCTGGACATACGACTGAGTATTTATGTGCCAACATCTTACTTCCGGGTTTGTACAAGAGTTTGTTTTCATGAAGTGCTCGAGGATGGAACTTCTTATATGGGTATTTCTCCTGGAAGCACACGCCCGAGCAGGCATAGATCAAAGAGAGCGAGATCACGCTTACGTCTCATGTGTTTTGTTGGCAATTGCCACAAGTGCTCATCACTCTTTAGCTCCACCCACACAGCACGCCTCCAGAAGCTCTGCTTTTTAGGAGAGAATCATAAAGCTGTATCTTCCTTTCATAAATATAATAAAACTAATGACTTTCTGGAGGATGCACTTCTCTATAGGTACTCAAGAGATTGGGTGAAACTTTGTGTGTGAAGCCACCTTTAAAATAAAGCGTAACCCTATCTTTTCTATTCAGTTATTAATGTCTAATATTCATTCTTAAGAGTTGTATTCTGCAAAAGATGTAAAGAAAATAAATGGTACCATAACTTAATTCATTATTCTGTTCCCTAACTCTGATTGTGACTTAATGAGGTTAGTGTTATTAATAAAAGGGAGTTGTAACTAGGTGTGAGTAAGTTATTAGAACAATGAGAGTCTGCCAGTTTCAGTACAGTAATTTACCATTGGCGATGGCTTGAAATATCTATTCATCATGCTATGTAAAGTTTGTCAGCAGTCATGAAATTAGTTACGCATTCTCATTATCACACAGATAAAGTACTGTGTAAATGTCTGTTAAGGAAAGTAGGACTGATCGGCACAGCTGAGCAAAGCGTAAAGGATGTTTAGTAATACGTATTATGTCAGCTGTACAAAGGAAGGCTGTATGGGCGTCTCGCAGCAAGTCAACAACCCAGATCAACCTTTATGACTATACTGATCCGGCTAACATACAAAGCAACACCCATGTAAATATTTGAGGGTTATAAGTAGCAGCAGGTGTCTGAACAAAAATTCTAAAAAGAGAAAAACAGGAGGATGAATTCTCCCCAGTGAAATAAAGATATATGTTGAAACTGCCACTAGCGTCTATCATTACATAAAGAGACAATGTCCCAAATAAGGAGTGGTGTTTAATTGTCTGTTATCATCCCATATTCCGGTTGGCCTTTGCTTCTCTTTTTTTTTTTAGATGAATGCGTCACAGAAAGTTGATACTTAAGTCACATGATGCAGTCACAAATAGAAAGATCAATCATATGACTTAGACTTTTACATTTCTCTTACTTTCAGAGAAATATAAGAGATCGTAGTACAAAGCTCCAAAGAGTAATTTTTCCTGAATTGTATACATTTTTTAGTTCAAAATGTTGTTGCAGCGAAGCAATTAAACCAGACTGAAATACTAAAAATCTCTGGAATTGTTAATGGCTGGATGTTTGTTTTGTATCAAGAAATCTAAAATGAGCAGAAACTTTTCACTACTATTTAATTTTTTTTTTCATTATAACACATCAGATCCCTTGTTTCCTGCTTTCAAACATTACAGTTAAGAATCTCCATGTGATATGATGTCCAGTGAAGACACAATGAAATTTCCCTGGGAAAGTAACTTCAGTTCCACACATTTACTGTTTTTAAACCCATGTGAACTCTACTCTTTCTTTCTTACTGCGGAAGTGTATTGTTAAAACATCTCAATTATTTGGATGTTCAATGAACAGTGTTGTGCAAGTTACTTCCAAACTGTAATACATTAAATATTACTTGTTACTGTTCTTTATAAGTAATGCCTTACATTACAATATTACTGATTCAAAATTGTAATGTGTTACATGACCCCTGTATTACTTTCACCAAAATAACTACAGAGAGCGTGACATTCAAATACATGCAATAGACTAAAGCTTGTCAAAGCATCAGCTGAAGTAGCCCAATTACCAGGAATATGTCAGAGGAAAATAGTAGGAAGATATTTAAATTATTTAGTGTTTTCTGAGTCCGTGTCACAAAGAAACATTTCCTGACTCGCCATCTCCTCTGATGCACCTTAAGTCATCGTTATGGATTAAAATTAGAATGAAAGTGGTTTTGTTTTCAATTTTTTTGTGTTTTGTTTCGTTAAGTGGTCATTTAAAGCTTTTTGTCGCTGAGTATCGGTTAATTTCTGTGAATCGCTGCTGTTCAAGATATCGTCACTGCACCCAAATACATGTGGACCCTGTACTGTTCTGAATGATGTCATACTCTGAATAATATGACGACGTCGGCCATTTAGTTTCCACTGGAGGTGCTTTAACGTTTAAACAGGGTTATATGCTTGAAATGTTTTTATTGCATTTTAGGCAAGTTGTGATGATTTGAAAATGTTAAGTTGATCAAACATAGTTTATGATCAGCACTGTCTGCCGCTGGCCACTTTGTCTTTACTTGAAAAAAACATTAAATGAACAAAAATGCTCCAAGCACTTTTCTAAATTAAACAAAATGTAATTACTTTGCCATTACACACAAAACTGAACTGTTTTATTAGATGAAACAGTAGAAGCTATTTTCGGGCCACTGGCCGGTGGGAGCCGGGCGGAGCTAATAGCCTCTGACTTGCGGCATTTTTTATACGTTAATATCTTGTGTCTTGCTGTTTTTGGAATAATAAAAATTTAGGCTAAAAGTGTGTTGTAACGTAAGCATTATTGATTACAGAGTAAAATATTACTGAAACTTGATTAGTAATGCCTTACACTACGGCGTTACAGCAAAAAGTAATTTATTACTGCAATGTATTACATTTGTAATGCGTTACTCCCAACACTGTCAATGAACAACATAACTAATATTTCTTTTGCCACTAATGATTTGCTTAAATAATAATTACAATCCTCATCCTATATTTATATAATTATATAAAACTTCAAACAAAAATAAGGTGAGGTGAATCCCTGAAAATGCTTGAAATGGCCACTGCAATTGCAACATCAAGATAGATACCTAAATTATGTTATACATAATAATGTTCAAATGTACTTTGGGAAGTTAAATATATCGCTACACAGAAACAGAAACTATTTTAGCGTGCCTGACTAACAGAAAGCATATATGATATAGGTGTCAAAATGAGCTTGTGGCCTTGTGTACATCCCCATCAGAGTACATGAACTAAAAACAAGCTGGCGGCTCATGCATGGCCATTAGCAACTACGTTGTCCATCTGAAGGATAGAGTGCTGTACACGCAAGAATGTTTTTTTTTTTCTTTTACAAAACGTACCACTAAAAGCTCATGTTACGCTTTAAACAGAGTGCGTGGTGTGCACCTTTACGCTAGGGAATGCTTAGACACCAAACAATGTCAACACCAACAGCACAAGATGAATGCAAGAGAAACAGTGCGCCGTGTGATCAAACAAACTTGCTGGAATAAAGTGAGTGCTATTTTCCATGACCTAAAAGGAAGCCTGCATTATCAGCGAGCTGCTGAAGGACGGCCATAAACACTTTAGTCCCCAAAGTCAACTAACAGCGAAGTGTTAACAAAACCACACTTTTGCAGTAAGCACGCTTTAATTTTACACCTTGAAATTGTGTCTTTCCACAAGTTAGCATGGCAATTAACTGAAAATGAGTGCATCACAACATTCTCATTAGTTTTAGGCACGTAACGCAAAGGTTTGCCCAGTTCCTGAGTAAACAAACCCCCTGCTTGTGACTGATTGGTCTTTGAAAGCAGCCATGTTTGATCGCATGCTCCTAACAGTAAATGACTGTATTCCTGTCATCTGACAAAGACGGGAAACATGTATTCCTGAATGTTGTGAAATTTTTTGGCTTTCTACTCTGAGTCAGTAGAAAAGGATTTTTTTTTAACTCCCGGCAAAACTGTGTGTCATAGTGACAATGGTAAGAGTGGGAGGAGGAATACCACAAGACTTATACGAGAAGTAAAGAAAAAAAGTGACCATTTTAGTTCTCCTTTTTACATCAAAGTCATTCACTGAACTAAAGTCAATGCTTAGTAGCATGAATTGTTAAAAAAATCTTTCACAATAAAGCCTCCAGATTACATGCAATAAGCCAACAATAAAATCAGTCAGCAGTTATAACACAAGCAATAGCTAATGCAAAATGTGATGTGAAATAATAATACAGGTATTATCTCGTAACTCACCCAGAAGATGAAATTGAAGAAAAAGAGCAGGTATTTGATACATTTTGCTCCACCTTCTACAGCCATGATGCTATTCTGTGGAAAAAGGTAAAACACATAAATGAAAGTAAACACCCACACCCACTGCCTGCGATACCTGCAAGGTTAAAAATACAGAAACAATATATAGGTCAGAGTACTGACATGAGCTAAATGAGGCTAATTATTAACTGTATATTACTGAAAGCCAAGTATTCTTTTCAAGTAACTAAAAAAACATAAATAAATAAAAAACTAAAATCTACAATCATGTCAAAGGGCAAGAATAAAGATGCAATTAAAAAAATAAAATGTGAAAGATAACATAGTGATTTTTTCCTCCAAGAATTTCCAGGATGGACACGGAGATGCTCTCCTGGCTAACATCTCAAAATGACTTGAATATTTTATCATCCAGTGAAGCGATGCTAGTTCTTACAGGACAAATTATCACTGGATAGTAACTCAAGACACAAACAAAACATTAACCACGCTTTTATTACTATTATTATCATAGGCTATAAGAAACTACAAAAAAAATGTAGGTAACGTCTGGGGTTAGGAACTTAAATACAAATATAACAATCCTCCTCAATCTCTTTAACCAGACCAATAAATGAGTCGAGTAAAATGAAACAACAGAAATGCTAATGTCTTAAGCAACAAGGAACAAAGTAAATCAGTTAGAAAGGTGAAACTGCTGTTATTACCTCATATGACTGCAGTCACGAGATTATTAGTCACCACCGTGTAGTTGTGTTGTTTTTTATCAATTGTAAATCTTTACGGTCAAGCTGGATTTAGTTACACGTTCCTCATCTCGCTAAACCAGTGGTATATAATTTATAAATATGTAAATAACGTTACCGTTTCTGAGTGCGACGTCGCTCAACAGTAACCTTAACTCCTCGTGAGTTAAACAAACTCTTTATTTCTCAACCAAGTCCTTAACTTTTATAGACTTTACATGATAGTATTTTAAATCTAATAAAACACAGGTTCCGACTGTTAAAAAAAAAACACCTATATGTGTGAAGTTTTCAAGACTGACTTTTAGGGCCTCGCTCTTTCAGGAAAGACTTGAAATTCAAACTACGACACAAGAAAATCGCTAAGGAAATGAAACAATGCGACTATTCACTGGTTTAACTAAATTACACCACGCGTGTAATTTCGAGGATTTCCAGTTAAGAGCTCATTACTTGAGATAACAAACAACGGGTAGGCTACTCCTTATAAGCGAAAGTGAGACATTATCTTAAATCTTGAGTTTACTCGAAAAATGTCCGTTAGGTTTTAAATCAGAGGTATCGCGCGCCTGTCGAGAAAACCCTCGGTGAGATATAAAAACGCTTACCTCTGGTCAAAATGTCAAGTCTGGCCTGCAGGACACCTGTAGAGTGAAAAATCGGATGCTATCTGTTCAAGAAAACAGCACACGGATATGAGAAGTCGACTGTGTAAATGTGACCCCTCCTTTAAGTCCACTCCACCCCTTACTGCACAAGAGGCTCAGCCTAGTAAAAAAATCATCGGTGTAACGTTACTCATGTGCTCAGACTTGCTTAAAAACAACGGACCACCGATGTTGAAATGCGGCACACACATAAAGAGAACCTTCGCAGACATTCATGCCTTCTCAACATACCTTCTCGCTCATATCCATCCACTGATTAAATTGCCTAAAACAGTTCAAATAGTACATAATGCTTAAATGTATTGACAACAAAGGCGTCACATTTTTTTTATTTTAACGAATTAAAAAGATTTTACACCAAATATTGAACACTTTTCATTTTATCAGCTGTTTTGATTCTACATGAAGAGGTCGCTCCCTCATGTTGACATCACACGGCCAGCTGTCATTCAAGTTAAGAATAATAAATATATATATTTTTCTGTTTATTTTTAAATTATACGGATGAGTGTTATCAGGGAACAAAATATTTTACACTATTACGTATCAGTATTAAATCTAAAAAAGAGAGCTTGTATTTTTGATATTTTAATATTTTGATTTGACATCACATAATTATTGTATTATATTATAAACCTAACCAGCTCGTATCACTAATAAATGTGTTAGAGTCATGTTGTTTGTTATGCTAACTACAAATAATATGAGATCATTTTATTATAGTCTTGCAAATATCATTTGACATACTGAAGATGCCAGTAAAGATTATAAACCTATGATTATAAATCATTACCTTAATCTTTACTGCTACACACTCACACCCAGTGTGATATAATTTCATTGCATTATTGTTGTGTTCTGCAAATTTAATACATAGAAATTAATTAAATATATCACGAAGGAGGCCGACCTTGAGCCGTCATGGAAAGGGAATTCTATTTAAATTTCATCAGAGCCTTTCTTAAAATGTATATTCTGTAGCAAACATAAAAGACTTTTAGACTTTATAATTATAGACTTATAAACTTTACTTAACTAAGCTCAGCAGTCATGTAGATGACATCAGCGATGATGCAATTTCAATTCTAGGGAAATTCCACTAAGATGTGCCCATAGGTTAAGATTCTGTTTTTAGACACAAAGGAGTGGGGGCGATCTCAAAGTCTTTCCCCCATGTGTGACTGTACATAACTAATATTTAACCAATTCATGTGTTTTGTTTTAAAGTAGCATTTAAAAAATTGGACATGTGAAATTGGGCGTGCTGTTTATTTAACCCATAACTTTATTTAGACTGCAAGTAAAAAAGGCAGAAGTGTTTCATCAGCGAAAGAATGAATGTGTTTTCAAAGACAAGTTCCTATGCACCACATTACTGTAGACAACACTGGTTCTGAACATCCTGTTTTTACTTCCTGTTTAACACCTACCTCACAAAGCAGCAGTATTCTACTTAACATCACTGGTCTTTGTCTATTATATACCGTATACATATATGAATAATCAGCTGCAAGCCGTACTCTGTTCAAGAGTAACATTTTCTTACATTCTTTTTTCTCTGCCACATGATTCTTCAATTATAGTTCAAGGAAATTCAATTCAGTTTGCAGTGCTGTCAAATGATTAATCCCATCTAATCAATGTATTGTGTATATATAAATACACACACAGTATATACCTTTAAAATATTTACATGTATTTACATTCATATAGGCCTTTATATAAATATATTTAAAATATAAACATAACATTTTCCATACATATACATGCATGTTTTTGTATTTATATATGCACTACATAATAAATATACATAGTACACACATATATATTATATAAACAAAAACCTTTATTTTGGATCCAATTAATCAGTTGTGCATCAGTTTAATTACATGTTACAGATGGATTTAAGTAATTACATTGGCAGCCAGTGAGAATTCAGATAGGAAAGGTTGGTGGCAACGCAGCACACAATACAAAGACCTGATAATAAAAAATAAAAAAAGAGCACACATAATGAGCGCAGTCAGCAGGACACTTTCAGATTCCAATCATGGTTAAGGAACCTGAACTTCCAATCTTCTTAAACCTGTTTGCTGCAGCAACAGCTATGTAGTTTTTCTGTACAAAGGAGACGGGTGGAAGGATGAGCATGAATGAGAAATGAAGACAGAAAGCAAGCATTTAGTATCTTAAAACAGTGTTAAAGTGGCAAATCATTGTGTGTTCTCTCTGTTTCACCTTCCACATTCGTCTGGCCATATACTTCTTGAGGAGAACTTGAGACTTGAGCACAATGTTGCTGCTCTTGGCTTTCTCTGTGATGTTGTTGAGCCACGGGTGTTTGAGACACTGTGTAGCACTCAGACGACCACTGTAAATAAACAACAAACACCTTTGGATATATACATACACACAAAAAATAAATATACACGTACACACACATATATTATGTAAAATTTTACTTTGGATGTGATTAATCATATTATATGCATATAAATTAATACATATTCTCAAATCCTTTCTGTTGAAGAAAGAATCTCTTATACATCTTGGATGGCCTGCCCGGAGAGCAAAATTTAAGTAAATATACATTTTTGGGTAAACAATTACACTATCCTTTTTTTAGATGAATGAATTTATTAAGTTAAACTTAGTATCTTGTCTGATGTTACATGGCACAAGTTTGAGGGCAATTTTGTGAGCAACTTCTTTTGAGCACGGTTTCTTGAGCCCTTTTCCACTGAGAATGGGTAACAAATTTCTATCTGCATACTGTAGGTCTGCCCTGTCTCACCTGCTTCCCATTGGACCGGAACATTGGCCAAAGTTGCCCAGAATCATTGCCCCATGTATCATCAGCCTTAAACCTAAGTCTTTTTAATGTCACCTTCTTTCTCTGATCAGCAGGTTGGAGACGAAGTCCCGAGCCTCAGCAGACACGTGCTCAAACGCATCCTCATCGAAGTACCTACAAACATCCAACAGAGGGCGTTGCTTTATTACAGATTTCACTTGGAGCTGTTCATTGACTGAATGATTTTTTTCAAGTGGTTGTTTATAATTAAGCTAACTTGTGTTCTGGTGTGTAGTCAATCGCTATAAACCTACCAGTTGCCCATGAGCACATTGTTGAGGGTCTGGCTGTCGTCATCACCCAGAAAAGGAGAGAGGCCACTTAATCTAAAACAACAGAAATCAAATATGATTTTTATATACATTGCTGACACTCTATTCTCCAATTTGATACGGTTCAGTGCTTTGACACAATCTGTACTGTTATAAGCGCTATATAAATAAAGGTGACTGATTGATTGCTTCTCTAACTCAAGAATTCATCTAACGTGAAGCTAACAACAGGGTTACACAAGTTTCTTTTTTTGTTTTGGAGGAGGCCCAGAATACTCCATAACACCGGTATTGCTTTAATTAGAATAAGCACTTGACTGAGTGACCCTGGATGCTGTTTTACTGCCTCGTTTGATGTTCTTGGAGTCACTCCCAGTACATTTACTGGACATTACAACTGGTAACCAATCTTTGTGACTAATTCGTATGAAATCACTTTCAAATGATTTTGTAATCAAGGCCTGCTAATGTCTCTTTTGGAGTGGTACAGCAAATTTTAAATTCAAATATATAAATTGCTCAAATTAGTGCGTGTTAATGTGATTTACAGCATGTATGTGACGACTCCCAAAGTCCACATATCTGTAGGGAAGGACACAAAATCGAAGTTCACCACCTCTGGAGCTAAAAATTCAGGCGTTCCGAATGACACTTTGAGCTTTTCTCGTGGTTTATATCTGAAGAGAGATGAGGACAAAAGTCAATTGAACCATAAAAATAAGCCTTGGCTATATTATTTGAACTCTTAGAGGATTAACGCATTCAGAAATACACAGTGGTCACTGGAAAAGTATGTGTGGCAAATGTCATCTCAGTGAAAATAACTGCTGACAACACTAATCTTCATTGGTACTCGTGAAAATGCATTGACAAGTACAATACAATAGTATATATCCCACCTCCTCGCTAGTCCAAAGTCAATAATTTTCACCTGATGGCTAGAGTGATTAACAAGAAGAATGTTCTCTGGCTGGAAAAAAAAAAAAAAGTGATGAACTGTTACACATTTCCCTCAGACATTCTTCAAGGCTTATAATCTCAGTGAATAAAGAATAAAATCGCTAGCCTAAATCTGACAGAGCAACACGACTCAATTTTGTTTCACTTACCTTGAGATCCAGATGAAGTACATACATCTGGTGCATGTACTGGACACCCTCACAGATCTGTTTCACAAACACCATGGCATCCACCTCAGTCAGCAGACAGCTCTCATCCACAATCCTCTCAAACAACTCGCCTCCTTCCACACTGAATAAAAGGATCTGTCATTTCATCGTCCCACTGTGTTTTATTGCTTAATAAGGATCTCACTACTCACTACTCCAGGATGAGCACAACTTGATTCTTGACCTCAAAGGCTTCAAAAAGCTGAAGGATATTGGGGTGACTGAGCTGGTTCATGACCTGGATCTCATTTACCACCATGTCCTGAAAAGCAAAAGGAACAACCTTGAGAAATTCATTTCATCAGGATAAATATCATGCATTTCGTGAGTGCTTGTGTTCATGTGTAATGGCTGTTGATAATTAAAGGTGCCATAGAATGCATTGAGAGAATATTTTCAATTGTTCTCTGATATGTACATAGAGGGTATGTAGCTT
>JAUMHQ010000089.1:13016585-13031434 GCA_032361165.1 Enteromius paludinosus | reverse complement strand
GCCAACTCCCTTACAACCTTCAAACGACTTCTGAAAACCCATCTCTTTCAACACTATTTGACATCATAAAAAAAAAATCCTTAACCCTACTCTTTCTTTCCCTTTCTAGCCTGCACTTCTTTGAAGATTGCCTGCTATACGATGTTATGAGCACTTCCTAAGTTGTTTTTGCCTCTGTATGACTAATTGCTTTTTGGATTGGTTTGGATAAAAGCGTCTGCTAAATGAACAAATGTAAATGTCATACATTTTTGTCACAATATAACCAAGTCTTTATGTTTGCCTTAAATAACCTTTAGTTTATTATGCTACTGTTATGTTGGTAATGAAAAACAAATTGTGGTAGCAGAGCACTAGTTTGACAGCAACATGTATGCAGAGCTGGGGAGGTCCAAAATACATTCATGTTTGTTCATTAATGCAAGGATTCCTCAACAGTTTTGCAAGCCAAACATATCTGACATGAGATATTTACTTGAAAGTTAATAAGTAGTATAATAATTTAGAAGTTAATATTTAATAATTCAGAAACACATTTGCATGCTTTCTGTTCAGTGTCATTTGCAGGAAAAAATTATTTCTATTTTCAGTGTTCAAGAGTTTAAATAAACTCACAAACCCACTGTAGCTCTTACAATAAGCCCTATTTAGAAACTGGTTTAGTCTAATTTTTAATGCATTTCAAGATGGAATACATTGTTTCTCTCCGTGTGTTTTTTGTTTTATTTTTATCAATCAATACGGTACATAAAATTGTAAATTTAAAACAAATTAGTTAAAAAGTAATCAAAAAGTACCTAAACAGTAGTCAGAATACATTAGTACCAAGTAACCTTGATTACTAATACTTAGTAATCTACCTAGCTCAACATGTATGTTGTGGCACTTCCAGTTAAAGCACGGATGCTTTCATTTACATTTCAGTAAAATCAGATCCGGTCTACTTACTCTTTCTCTGGCACTTCTTGTGTTGATGATTTTAGCCGCAAGCCTCATCCCTGTCTTAGTCTCTGTACATTTGTGCACCTTGCCAAAGCGACCACTGATGATACAGATTAGTAAAAATGTCAAAGCTGCTAAATAAATAATTGTGCATGATAAAAAACGGATCTAAGCGAATGCTAACGGTTACAGTAAGCAGAAATGATGGTCTCACCCTCCGAGGACTTCTCTGGTGTGGATACTGAAGGTATCACTGGGTGGAGGGTTAGACTTCAGCGAAACAAACCGGTGAGCAAAAGGTGCAGGCTGAGGTGAAACATCGTCTGTAAAGAGCCAGAAAGACACTGTTATATGTGTTTTTGAGACAAGAGTTCATCTGAATCAGTGGGAATCTTGGGTCAGCCATCACTACGAGACGATAATGGTGTTGATATCTGATCTATACCGCTTTCATGTTGGTTTGGAGTGGGAACAGCTGCAGGAGAGTGGATGATACAATAATGTGCCAGGGACAAAGGATTATCATAGTCTAGATACTTCGGATGTCTAAGGTCAGGCTATACTAGAGGCCTCCTGTCACCTCTTTAACCTTTGAAAACAAATTTACACAAGCACAGTTCAGTGTCATTCAGTGGTTATTTTACTCTCTTCTGAAAACTCTTTACTGTCGCAGTTAATTACACATATCCTTTCAAATTATTTACACTTTTTCCTGTTATTTAGTTAAAAATACAGGTTACTTACCTATTACTTTAAAACAGGTTTTAGGAGGGCTACGGCTCTTCATCTGTACTGAATTTTTGTCTGTAGCTGGAGTTATTTTAATCTGTATTCCACCTGAACTGTGGTTTGCTGCTGCCACTGCTTCAGTGCTTTTCTGAGCCAGAGGTGCTGAGACCGTGTGGACCTGTAATCTGTATAAGATCAAAAACATCTATAAGAATATAAACTAAGCATTTCCTTCGGGATTAATAAAGACTTCTCTTATCGTTTATCTTAAATCAAACCTTGTGTACAATGCATTTTAAATTGAGGGACAAGCAACGCATCCATCGCTTGTTTCACCGTACCTCTGTAGGGAGTTAGGGCAGCTGTTCACCTGCCTAAGCGCGAAAGCCTCTTTTGTAGCTGTAGTAACATTTAAACCCAGTGTTTTTGGCGGTTTGTGGCTTGGTGGTAACAAAGCTGCATCTTGTGAGGACGTTTTTGTTGTAGGTTTATTTGCTGAGGATTTTCCGGAGCTCTGCGCAGTTGCTACAGGAGGACCCAGGCTTGTTTGGGGAAATGTTTGGACTGCATCTGTAGAGACACTTGGAGTATTCTTGTGTACCAGTGAAGCTGTGCATTGAGGCGTTGCTGGGGCCATCAGCCCAGTTGTTTTCGGTACGGTTTGACTTGGTCGGGTTATGTTCACTGTGTCGGGCAAAACCACAATCTTCGCTTTGGTGTTTGGCAGTGACACCTTTCTGTCATGTTGGGCTTCTGTCTTTGGTGGGGCAATACCTGGAGTTCTCTGGGTCACCACTGATGGAGCAATGATGGGTTTTGGTGACATGTTCTTATTCTCAGCCTCATTTATTTTTGGTGCTTGATGATGAGATAATTCTGATTGCGGGGTTACGGTGGATGTTTCTTTTTCTCCCATGTTTTGCCGCTTAGGTTCCTGTTGAACTTTGATACTTGTTGAATGTTTTTTAGCTTGATGGTCCTCTCTTATCATACCATTGTTTTCATTGATTTTTAGCAAAACACCTGCACAAACAAAGAAGATACAGCTTTATTACCTTAGTATGCATGTTGTAGTATACCTACATATTTTAAACCCCAAAGTCATTTGGTCATCTTTTAGTTGTATAACTTTTAATTTATGGTTTGTTCTCTAGTCAGGTGATTTGTGGGTCTCGCTGTCATTCAGCAGTGCATACATAGTTGACACTCTAACAGGCCCGTCATTCAGATTTATGTCCATCAGAAATGACCGTGAAAATCCTGCTGCCCCACTTCACCTTTCCAAGTGACATATATGGTTGTAAAACATAGTTTATAGTAGTTACCGTTCTCTGAAGGTATATTAAAAGCATGTGGCACCATTTTGTGGTCTCTGTCCAAGCGAACATAGACTTCCTCCTGTTAATAGAGCGATAGAGAGAAGAGAAGAAAAAAACATGGTCAAGGCCTGATCAAATCAGAAACAATAACTGTACCGAAAGCTATTAATGTTTGCTTTAAATGCTCAAGATCTTGAAAAACTGAACGGATTCTGATTGGCTATCAGTGTGAACTTTCCTATTCTCGTACAGTCTTAAAACCACAGTTATTGTTTGTGGTGTTAATGGGCCTTTAATTAATGCAACCACTGTTTGCCATGGACTTAAGAGTAAATGGACGATTTATAAGCAATTCTGTCTGTTGTCCCAATTTCCACTGACCGCAGAGGTTCGAACGGGCAGGGATTTCCGTCTCTGTAGAGCCACTATAGGCACAGACACTCTCTCACACTGTCTGTCCTCCAGACCTTATATATGTAAAAGACAAAGCAGAAAATTACTTGGACAGCAATCTAGTTCAAAACCTGTACTTGTTCTGTGGAACACAAGAGAAGCATACTGATCACACTGACTTTTATTGAATGGACAGAAATATAGTGGAAGTCAGTAGGAACTACTAGTGCTTTGTTATTAACATTCTTCAAAATATTTGCATTCAACGGTAGAAAACTAGGTTTGGAATAACACGAGACATTTTGGCTCCATACCACATGCAAGTTCCTCCAGAGCTGTTCTCATCTCCAAGACTTTCTTTTCAAGAGAATCCAGAAGTCTGGTCTGAGCTGACAGCTGGCTGGTCACAGTCTCCTGCAGTGTGCTGTGCTGAACGCACGTCCCACACATGGGGCAACTTCTCCCTGGGCTCAAGAGGAGCTGCTCCACTTTAAACCGTAGGTCATCAACCTTAGCCTCCAGGGTTGTGGGGCTGGATGAAGGCACGGGGCATTTTATGGAGCCCTTGACAGACATGGAATGAGGGTTGTACTAGAGAGAGATGGAAAAAATTGAGGTTTTCTTAAGGTCAAAATTACAATTAGGACTGGGGATTTACACCCACACACATGCACACTATGTCATTGTTACTTTCAAGTTTATAACAGAACTCTGCTGAAATAAATAAGATTTTGGTTTTACTTGTCTTAACTGTTTTTAGTTTATCTGCTAGCATGACCAGCTGAAAATAACACAACCTCCATTCAAAAAATATTAGAATAAATCTATAGATCCAGCAAACAAGCTGAGACGAGTTAGTTTTTTTTCCCCCAGCCATGAAACAAAAAACTCAGCTGGCAAAGTTTTGCATGAGCAGCTAACAGATATGTACTTTTTAAATATTAAACTAATACAATTAACTAAAATTAGGTGAATATTACTTTATACAGTATTAAGAAATATATGACGAGTTCAGTTTTATAGACTAGTAAATGTATTTCAGCCTTAACATGTAGTTCACTGAAAACTTTTATTAAGTTGAAATATTACGTGTGTAAAAGTCTTGTAATGATATACATACTCAATTTAAATATAGCTTTTCAATTAACCTATACAGTAATTAAATGTATAATTTTAATTCTTCAGACTCCACTCCAAATAAGATAATTTACAACACCCACCTGTAAAGAGGTTTGTCCAGTAAGAGAAAATTACTTGCGTCTCCCAGTTCAGGTTTTGAACAGACTGTTTTCTGGAAGCTCACAGAGCACCAATCTGTCAGAATCCTCTTTTATCACTCTGTGGCACCTCACCAGAAATAGGCAGACCACAGAAGGGGGCTCACAAACAGTAAACTGATAATAGAGGCACGCAGAGCTGGCCCTGGGGAGGGGGCACAAAGTCTTTCCAAGACAAAGAGTATAGACGAAGCATGAGCTGAACGAATGCGAGACACGCACCTTTAGTGTTCAACCATGCTCTGCTGACAGTCATGCAGCATTAACTGAAGAAAATCTCTGCCCCTTACATGACCTACATACAAATACAATAAAACTTTGGACATGTATTCAGTAAAAAAAATAAAACTAACAAAAAAAATGATAATAAGTGCAAAATCAAGACTATTGCGCACATATAGACAACCAAATTAAGAAATTGTTTTGTGAAGCAGTTGAATGGTTCGATTTTAGTTCAGCCTCAACAGACAATAAACCACCATTTATGCTAAAACATTTCCTTTATTGCAAGAAATAGAAGAATATAGTTAAAAGGAAAACAGAAAAATCAGTCTTCATATACAGGACAGTTCAAAAAGAAAGTAAAAATAAAATAAAGAAATTTGGCTGGGGCAGTCACAACACCCAACTAAGTTTTTTTTACTTGACAAAGACTTAATGCAAAAATCTACTCTAAAAGTTCAGACATCATAGAGAGCTTAAAGACAAAATAGTAAAAAACATTAAAAAGAACTATGTACAATTAAGCCAATGTAATGGTGCATTGCGCATTTACAAGCGGAAACGATCTGAAAAGTTTGGAGACTGGGGCACTGTGAGAGACACGTCACTCTTCTTCAACTCCACTGGCTTGTAGCGTCTGATTGGCTGGGCCTTGCGCACCTATCAAAAAAAAGAAATGGAATTTAAAAAATAAATAAATCAGGCAAAGAATTTTACATTATATAGTGAAGAAAAACATTCTTTAAAATATTTAGCTGCACTTAAGACTACTTGACCCTAATTCACAACTTTCCAGGTCAGGGAGGATGAGGTGCCCTCATTCTGAAGTGTCTTACCTGTTCCTGTCGAAGTCTAGCAATCTCCTCTTTTTCCCGCTCCTCTCGTTCTCTTGCCCACTCCGCTTCCATGAGAGCCCTCTGCGCCTCCTTCTCACTCAACTCCTTTTCGAACTCCATACGTTCCTTGGCTCTCCGTTCTGTTGCCAACTGGAACCCCTCGGGAACTGCAGAATTAGTAGTATTGGCTTGAGAATGTGCCAAATGTGAACAAAGAGGACCAGATGAAGTGGTCAGGCAGAGGTGAGAGCAGTGATGGCAGTGGTGAAAGTCGGAAGGAAGTGAGAGTTGGTTTTGGAATTAAATGTGCACTCCAACAAAACTTACACAAAGCAAGCAAGCCCAAAAGAACGATGTGCAACACTACATGAAAAAACAAACCTGCCACATACAACATACCCAAGATGGAGCGATTATCCTTTTTCGGTACAAATGGTTCTTTGTGCGTTACATTGTTTGGTTGCGCCTTAAAACACACAGCTTCTGCCTGTTGTTTTAACTCCTCTTTCATCTGGAGAAACATTTTAAAAATCGAAGGAATCAGTTAAGATACGGAAAATTAAGTAATCAGTTAAGATTACTGCTATTGTCCAGTGTAGTTTTTCCCTCTTTCTTTAGCCAAAATGAAAACGTAGACAAGCTTGCTTTTTGTCAAGCACACTACCACCACAATTGCTACGCCCCGTTATGTGGCTGAATACAGAACTTCAGCCATATGACATTTTCTTTTCGTTTTAGGAATCAAATCTGTTTGGGAAAGAGCCGAATATGGCTTCTCTGCTGTTGAAGGTTTCAGAGCTCTGGACTAGAACATCTTAATATATGGCCTATCAACCTTTAGGTTTAGATGAAGATCTTACCATCTGTTCCCAGCGTTCCCCCTTTGCAGCTCCTCGTTCGTCTACCTTCAGCTTGAAAGGAGCAGGTTTGGTGGGTTCTACTATCTTTTTATCAGGGAGGTGCACTTCATGGAAGTCAGGAAGGGGTTGAGCCTTAAACTTAGGTACCTGTGAGATTTGGCGAGGCAGTTCAATTTAGGCACAGTTATGAAATAATGAACAATAAGACTTTTAGCTGCTCCATAAAGGAAAATACCTCCTCATTTCTCATTTGTTCCAGTTTCTTCTCCTTCATTACCCTTCGTTCACGCTCACGTTCCTCGAATGAGAAAGGGCACATTTCTACCTGGCTCTTAACTGGTAGTTTGGGCTGGAAGGGCAGGAAGTGGGGCACAGCATGTGCCTTAATTGGAGCGGGAGGCTTCTCCTGAAAGTGTAAAAGGAATTAAGTGAAGAGTCAACAAATATCGGTTTCATGAGGTTTAATAAAGCATAAGATTAAAACGTACCTCTTCTTTCTTCTCTATTCTCACACGGTTTTTAAGAGCAAAAGCAGGCGATTCTGGAACAGTTGGATTTAGAACTTTCTTCTCTGGGACACCCTTAATGGAACAAAACACAAAGGAATTATGAAATGTCACAATCTTAAAAAAAAAATTAAAAAAGGAGTTAAGAGAACGGTTTCTAACCACAACTTCCTCCAGAATTCGAGTCGGTACAGGTCTGGGATGGAACGAGTGGTCCTCCTCTTCCTCAGGTTTCTTACAGGCCTGCCTCTCCTGAAGTCGCTTCTCAATCTCCAGCTGGAAGCCCTCAGGCTTGGTAAGTTCTTTGCTAGCTGGCTTTTTAGGGACCAAAGCTCCTTCTAGAATCTTTCGGTTGAGTTCCAGAGCCTTGAACTTAAACCTGAGATGACAGAAGGAAAATCTCAAGAGATGTTCTTGTGCCAAATTAAATGTAGCATTAACGACATACAACGGTCTCTGCAAAACGTACTGCTGCATTTTTTCTGTTTCTTCCGCCTCGATTTCTGCAGTGCTTTTCACCATTGTGGGGCGATGTCTCTGGCGAGTCATTAGCTGTGGTGTTTTGGGGTGTGTGATTTTTGGCTTGTCAGCCTTCACTGGTGAAGGTCCTGCAAATAAAATTAGCTATAGATTAGAGATCATACTGAAATCATATGGTTCTGAAAGAATGCTTTACCAGCATATCACGAGAACGCAAAGCTAATATTCAAAGCTCTAGAAATAGGCTCTAACCTCTCTCCTGGCTCTGCCGGCTACGCAGGTGATAGCGCGTGGGAGTGCGTTTCTGAAACTGTTCAATCTGCTGGGCCATTGGCACGTAGGCTCCAGTCTCATCAAGCTTCCGCTTTCCTCTAGAAAGGTTGAAGGGCTTGGGAATGGTTGTTCCCTTTGGAGCCTTCAGCTACAGAATGACAACATTTAAAATCACTTGAACTCATCAAGCAGGTTCAAAAAGAATCCAACTGCTCATCCTAGTGACTTTACTCACAGGAGAAGACGGGTGCTTGCGGAGCTGAGAGGTGAAATCCACCTCCTTGTACGAGTTGTCGACCGCAGAACCTCCATCCGCGTGGTTCTTTAACCTGTTATCCGAGCGGAAATTGAATTCTTTGGGAATGGTGGTGGACAGCACGTGTTTCTTAGGAAGATGACCTTTAAAACAAAGCAAGCAATTAAAATTTTATTACAAAATGTAGGTTTAAAAAAATATATATATTTTTTTTTGCTAGTGACTCACTGCCTGCAAGTGCAGCCCTATAGCTGGCCTCGTTCTTACGCCGCTGTTCCGCCACTTCTTTCTGTAGAGCCTCAATGCGCTCCATCTCTTGCTGTTCTGTGCTTTTCTGTCTGAAAAAGACAGGATATACACTTTAAAATTAAACCCTTCTGAGACGTAAATAAAAGAAGTTTAATTAAATGTAGACACACAGGGGGGAGCTCCTGTTCTTCACAAATAAATGCAAGTATTAATTTAAAAATAACCAAAATCTGTTCATAGCATAGTTCAACTTCGCTAACAAAGGTTTTCTCACTGTGCAGTGTTGGAAGCAGAAGCAGTGTTTGAGGTCTTTGATCCAATGACTGGTTTGTTTCTCAGCCGGACACTACTCCTCGCACCTGCACCACTGCGTCTCATAGCTCTGGATGTTGAGCTTCTGTAAGGAGATAAACCAGAAGTTTTTATTTTTTTATGCAAGTCACAATATTGTTTCTTCCAGGTTACACCCCACATTACCAGCATGTTCACCAGTGAGGTCTACTAAATGCCCACATTTCCCTTCCTCTGCACACACACATTTCTTAGTTCTTTTACCTTCGGCGCTGATCAAAAACTCTCCTTGCTGTGGCAGCCGGTATAACTCTATGCAGCGAGACAAAGCGTCTAATTGAGAACATTCTATTAGACTAAAAATAGATCCAAACTTCGAAAAACATACCGTCTTTTCTTGACAACAGGTGGTGTTGTAGGAGCTGTAGGCTTCTCGTTTCTAGGTACGGGCCGTTTGGACACTCTGCAGGAAGAAACAAGTACAGTCAACCGATGTCAGAAGTCTGTGACAAAAATTGACTACTTTATTTGAACGCATATAAATTACGGATAAGGTCTCGTTTACCTGCGTGGTTGAGCGGGAATGGATTTCTGGCCCTGACCAGGAGCTGCAGTAGTTCTGCCATTTCCCCATGAAGTGACAATGTTAGCGGGGACCTCTGTAGAGGTGCTTTCTTTGACATCTGAAACGGAGCAAATATCAAGACCCCATATCCAAAATAAACTTAGTATCCTAATTTAAGCAGTTTTTCCCTCTACCTGAGCTTGTCATCTCATCTTTTTTGACCATGGGAGACACAAGAGCTTTGGGTCTGTTGGTCTCATGGGTTTCATCAAAAGGTTTTATCCGTAAAGGGGTTGTGAGTTGCTCCACAGTGCCATCTTGAGGAGCTGCCTTCAGCTCTAATAGCAAAACAAAATGAAGATAGTTGTGAATTTTAACGTTTCATTATTGTAATTGTATACTACTACTACCAGTTTTTTTATAAATGTAAGATGTCTTTATAGATGGATAGAACAATGAATGAAGTCATACCAAACCACTGGTCAGCATTATCCTGAGGGTCCAGGGCGAAATCATCTATAGACTCTATAACATGAGAAGGGGCATCCCATGTGTATGCGTCAGCAGATCCCCCTTCCATATTCACACCGGAATCTTCTGCAAAACCAAGACAAAAAAGGGATTTATACTGTTAAAACAACAAATAAAACAAGTTTCACAATGGTTTCCTGCGCAGAGCGGCGCAAAATGGCAGTTGATGTCTAATCGCGGACTCAAGGCCCAGACTAAAATAGCAGCGCTAAATTATTCAACTCAAGTTATGGATTATAAGAATAATTTGTGCAAGTATAAATGTTCTAATACTGCTTAACGTTACATGACAAACCGCCTTTCGCACCGTTTCAGAATGAGTTTATATGAAAATATCTGCCTGCATCCAACATTAGCTTAACTTACTCAGAATCACGAACAAAAGACCAACGTTACACGTCAACAAACGAAGCCTAAGTATTATATTCACATAAATGAAGAGCACGGTTCGCTAATCAACCGAGCAAATAAACACTGAAATTCGTCGCTCTATTAACGTCACGCCAAACACGAAAAACTCGCCGTGCAGCGTTACGTTACAGGCAAATACAACCGCAGCAACTAAAACATAATTAAAACGTAGCAGTTAAATCAAAATCCAAACATGGTAGCGTTTCAAAACGTGTAAGAAGGCATACTTACGTTTTAATGCGACGCCTCTTATAACGACCTGAAACTAACGTTATATAGCTAAAACCCGAATCACCAGACGTAGCCTCCTCCACAAACAACCAGACGGGAATGCTCGTTTGAATGTTGGTGCCGTTAGAACTGCGTTTATGAATCAGCCAATCAGAGAGCTTAACGGGGCGCGTCTCGCTTTCTATTGATCCGCGCTCGTGACGTTTTCGAACGTAAAAACCACGTGACTATCTGAAAAAAAACGAGAAGCAGAACAGGAGGACATTTAAAAACAGACTGAAGCTAGTTTAATTAATTAATAATTGCTTTTATTAACAAGATTACACAAATTTACAGTCTTTTACTATTCTGCAAAGTTATTTTTTTATTAGTCGTTAGTAAAAAGTTATATATTTCATACAATAATCTTAATTCTCAATATCCCCCCCCCAATATAAATACAATATATATATATATATATATAAATATATATATACATATATTTTTTTTATTAAAATTGAATGAAAATGAAGGACAGACTCGTACTAGGATTCCAGCTTTAATATTATCAGTGAAAATTAATAATCAAAACACAGTGAATGTGGACATAGAATAATGAATGTCAAAATACTAACACAATACAGTACAATAAGGCATGACCTTTGCATGTCAAATCACTTTTAATGCCAGTAGTTTGCAGGTTATTGCAAATAAAAAACAATCATGGTGAAAATAAAAAGGTCAAGGGAATATAAAATGACATGGCAATACAATGAAGAAGCACATGTTATAAGCAATACGCTTCTGTGTAGTGTGTTACATCTTCTGGATCATCACCTGGAATTTGCCTAAGAAAAAAAAATGCAGAAGAGGAGGGTTGGCAGAAGGCAAGAATTTAATAATTTCATTTAATTAGAGCTCAGATTCACAGAACGAACTTCGCTAATTTTAAGATTCAGATTAATATCATGAAAAAAATATATATTATGTATATGTATATATATGTATATATTATATATATATTTTGCATAAAATGTGCTCCTTACAAGCAGGCATGACTGACACTTCCGCTGTGACTATACTTTTCACACCAAGGTTTGAAAGTGCTCCTCGGACCAGTCCACAGGTGAAAGCTAAGAACTGCAGGAATGAAAATAAAAATCTATTAATTAACTTTTTGAAACATAAAAGTGATAGTTGTGTAGACTGTTGATGAGAGAGACAGAAAACCTTCAGCTTTAATTAATAATATATATTTTTAACTCGCTTGTTTTCTCAAGCTGGACAACATAAGGGTGAGTAATTACCTTACTTTAATTACAAACATTATTTTATTAAATATGATATATTCCTTCTCTGTCGGTATGTACAATATTAATACCAATCAAATTAAAATACTACACATCTTATTATGGTATTTAAATGAAAAATAAATGGCATGTCAAAAGATACAGATTTTGCAGTTTAATGTAATGGCTTGTTAATATTTTTGTTCAACCCACCATTTAGGGTCATTCATGCTGCTTACCTTCGGAGCGTGTTCCAAATACTGTTTTCCAGCAGACAGTTGTGTCAGCAGGCGGAACTTGTTATCTTGTAGCACATAAATACCCTAAAGACAATTTAAACGTGTGATGATTTTATTAGTTCTAGTCAATGAAGGCGTACACTAACCACTGAGATGAATTGAGATGACATATAATAGCATCATCATGAACACACCTGGTGGTTTGTTCTCAGGTTGTCGATTTGCTTCTTAAAAACACTGGTCCAGAAATCTTTGCAGATAAACTTCATAACATCAAGCTCATCTTTAAAACGTGGCGTGTCCTTGGTAAACCTGCAAACAAAAACGTATCTGAGACACGTCGTCTCAACAAACAATACCTATTACCTTATGGTCTAAATATTCAGCAAAACAGTTAAATGTGGCTCCACTGACAGTCTGCAGTGCTACAAATAAAACTGCAACAAACATAACATCAGATTATAGGATGTCATCAGAGGATCTTCTTGATTTAAGAATAACATTGGAATATATGAACGAAAATATCTGCCATGATACCTCTCAATAAGTCCTTGTCCCACACGAAAGCCCATGTTCTCAAGTTTAGAAACACATCGTCCATTCTCCTGAGCACAGCAAGCATTTCATCAATTCAACATGCAACTTCTCACAGATTGTTTTATTAGTGTGCTGGGCTTATTTAAGCTATTCTACCGTTCTGTGACAGTGTTTTCAGGGCTCTTACCGATTCCCCAGTTTCTGCACTGTTGACATACTGAATAATTTCACTGTGAAGGAACTGAAAGAGAGCCTCGTCTGCCATCTCGAGCCAGACTGACTCTGACACGCGACAAACAAAACCGACTGCGAGTATAAATCACTTACTACTTTAGTAAATTGACACTATTCATTGTGCGAATAAATCAACTCGATTCAAACAAATGTTTTCGACTGCTGCCCAATTTACTATTAGGGTCCTTCTTTACATCTGTCCCACTTCCTGTTTGGTTGAGAACGAGCTGCCCTTGTATATGCCTGAACGTAACGATTTTGTTTCGTGTGGAAAAACAGAATTCACTCGTTATGTACGTAAATTAAGTATCGTAAAGTGGTGCAGTCATATACACCCGATTGTCTGTTACAGTAAACACTTTACCTTTCATATCTAAATTGGTTTGCAACTATTAATACGATTGCTGTATTGCACCTATTAGTATTGATCTTGTGTAGTGGTATTAGTAGACGTCACAATAGTCACGTATTTGATTGCATTGTTTTTTTTTTAAGATAACACGTGATAGTTTATACAACTTATACAACGTTATAAAATGTACTTTATGAAA
This sequence comes from Enteromius paludinosus, assembly GCA_032361165.1. NCBI lineage: Eukaryota > Metazoa > Chordata > Actinopteri > Cypriniformes > Cyprinidae > Enteromius > Enteromius paludinosus. The sequence continues at coordinate 13,018,234 of JAUMHQ010000089.1, read as the reverse complement.
TCATAAACAACACCTGTAAATGAACGCATGCCCACATTTACAAATAAAAGTTATTTTCAATTCATATTTCCCGTTTGGGGCAATTATTATTGTTTTGACAGTAAATCACAAATGAAACACAAGACTCTCCAATTCTACAAGATGTTTTATTTCTTAATTCATCCTTAACATTGTTTCCTTCCGCATACACCTTAATCTCTCACCAACCTTTGCTTTCAAATCGTTTCTGAAAACAGTCAGTCCTTGGAACCCAAAAAAGACCAATGCTTGGAAGTTTAAAGACGTAAAACACCCGTTTACTCCAGCTAAACAGCCATTGAAACTTTACATTTCTCACTAAAGGTACAGTACAGCTGTGCACAGTGTGCATCTCACTGAGGTAGATCAGTCTGAGTCTAAACATCACAGTTGAGTTGAGGTCAATTTCGTTTCGGTTCAGCCAAAGGAGGAAATGCCCATGATGGTTTCTAAATAAAATAAAATCTCATGAAATTATTTCAAAACCTTCAGCTGGCCTAAACAAAATGGAGTTGACAACATATGCCATCACAGTTGCCTTGTAGGCCTCTGGTGCATGTAACACTGAGTCAAAAGATTGGACAGTGAAGCAGTGCTAAAATACCATTCAAATTTACATGACACAACATTTTCTTTTCTGACAGCGCTCCTGGTTTAGCATGGAGAGACACATGAAGTGCTTTTCAGCAATAACTGGGTGTGTGCTAAGATTAATTTTGTCTGAATCCAGGCAAAACATTGAGGGAAGCTTTGTAATGTAAGAACTATGTATTGTATAAAATCAGAATACCACTTTTACATGCATATTCAGGGTGAAAATAAGTTTACTACTAAACAAAAAAAGTTATATTTTACCTAGTTCTCATTTGAGGAATTTGTCAGAATGGGCTACTTAATTTGAAACAGATGTTCACTTTTCATTGATTTTCAATTCCAGATGGATCAATGCTTTATTCTGCATTTCATTCACAATATACTCTGGAACGAACAGAGAGAGATGGGGATTTACAGGAGATGAGTCTCCACAATAACTGTGACTCCTTTCAATAGCATTAAGGATATGAACACAACAGTGCCTAATAACTTTTACCTAAAGGCTAAAATCAACACAAGCTAATTAATTAAATGCTAATTAATCACCTGACTCAAAAAGAAAATGTCATAACTAAAACCATTGAGCATTCAAAAAGAGAAAGAAAATCAAATGAGATAACGTTCTTCACGCAAGTTGCGTGAGGATTTGCTTCATTTCTTGTCAAATGGTTGAATCCTTTTCGAGTCAAGAGTTCAGCTTAGAGAGGTAGGTTTTTTTTTGTGTTGTGTGACCGTGAGCTGAGAGGTACATCCAAGAACACAATTCAACTTGACTTTTATGGGGCGGTCACATTAGCGAATTTGCATGGACAAAAAAGCTCAATAGTGTACATGTCAATTTCAAACCAAATTAATTTTTGTTGGTCAATGCAATAAATTTACATGACCATTAGGGCTGTAATGATACACCAAACCCACGATTCGGTTCGTATCACGATTTTTTTCGTGGGAGGTGGGAGAAAAAAAAAAGATTTTTAAAACAATTTGCGCCCGGCTTGGTAATAGATAACGGGGCTCGAGCACACTGAGTAAATACT
>JAUMHQ010000089.1:12981091-12993756 GCA_032361165.1 Enteromius paludinosus | reverse complement strand
TTTCTGTGTATATGTGTATATAATACATGTATTGCTCTTAAAACATCAAACATACAAGCACATACATACATTAGTTTCTAAGTTATATATATAATTAGTTAATAATTAATATAGTTTTATATATAATTATATATGTCTTCCTTCTTAATGCAATCAATTTTTAGCCTGATTCAAGCAACATTTCTTAAAATATGGAAATAATTTAATAATAATAAATAATATTCTAAATATAAATATCATAACAAATAAATTATCTAACATAAGATTTCATTGACTTGAAGATGCATCATACAAAATGCTACCATAATAACAAGCTAGATTTTATTATGATTTTATTATTTCTTTTTAGCAACATTTGGATTAGGTTTGTCAAGTAAATTGAAACAGGAAATAATAGCATTATTTTATTTTATTTTATTTTAACAAAACGTAACTACAATCGTGTGATATTTCAAAGGGACAACAGAATAACATAAGATATTTACCAATAGAAAGCTTCTTCTCATAAGAAATGAGTAAGACACCCATGTAGACAATTGAACGCAGTTGCCATTGGGACAAGCCCAGTTAGCTGTCTACCTAGAAAGCGTTGTTAGGCATCATGAGTTCATCACACATTCTTAATTGTGAATTAATCGTCTATGCTTCCTAAAACGTCTGTCTAGGTAAGCAGTGCACTAGGTTTTGAAACACAGCAATACTGTTGCACATTGTGAACAAACGGGATGTTATCGCATCAAAGTGTGTGACTGTTCAGCGGTAATCTACCGCAGTGGAGCCAAATAATGACTATAGCGTAATCTACAAAAGTGCGCGTGCAAAAAGCGTCCGAATAAAGGAGCAAAGTTACTCGTTTTCTGTGTACGGCACGTCTAACATCTGTAACGTTACTCGGGATTTGAGTTCGCTTATTGAGCTCTTTCAACACACTAGCAGGAAGGGACTTCAAAGATGAATTGTGAATATTTAACAGGATAATTCATACCTCTAAAACACGGTTATCCTCAGATCCATATGCTCATACTACTCGCTTCATTCAAAACAATAACAAGCACGCACTTCCGGGTTATAGATAGAACTGCATCCGGTATCATTATAGGGGCTTTAAGAGTGTTTGACATGAAATATTATTTAAGGACATTAGATTTCTATCTATCTAGGCTATCTAAACAGAAATTATATAATTATATGACTTGCATGATCTGCTGGCTTCAAAATACAGAGGCTCTTGTTAATACAATTCAGTCCTGAATATGTCAAATAATAACACAAAGAAATCATAAACCTTGAAAAATGAAACGTGTGAAAGGGTTTAAATGTGGTATAGGGTTCTGTAAGGTTTAAATACAAAGCTACATCAGTCAAGGTAGATGTTTACATCACTACAATCAGACAGCTGTCCTCAGGAAAGCAGAAAATTGTGCTGGCTGTTTGCACGGTTTGTGGACATAGTCTCACTTCCTCCCATAAAAAAAAAAAAAAAAACCTTTCAGATGAGGTAACTATCTCATTCAAGATTCTAAGAAGAGCTCATCTTTGGAACTTCTACAGGTCTGTTATAATGGATGAATTGTTTTATTATGTAGTAGGCCTAATGTCAATGAATTGGTGAAACTTTTGTGAATGGGAAGACCTGCAGAGGAGATTTACCACCTTAAATTCTCACGAATCTTACGTGCTTCGTCGAGGTGGAAGAAAATTCCTGTAACTATGTAAAGCAGAGTTCTAAGTTACAGCTTATTTATTTGACAGCAAAATAGAGGTACACTCCAAAAATACCTTGACTCACACGTCCATCTGAAACTCAGATCTCTGCTTTTTTATTACAGTGTTTTATTATGCTATTCTATTATAATCACTTTATCAATCAATCAATAAAAAAATAAATACATATCGCTGGACCTGGAGCTGTAAATTGTATATAACAATACAAGGTTAGTTATGTTCTTATAGCACGGTTCTGGACTATTTATTAAATTACTCATACATCATATTTCCCGTCCCTTTTTTTCTGTCCTCTTCTTAATACAGCACCTCAGTGGACAATTCTTCATGCAATTTATAGTTAACTAAGAATATTTTCAGGAAAATTCCACTTGTATGTGACCTCACACCACAATCAGCAGCAGTAACATTTATTTGCATTGAAATGTAACAGCTATATAATGGAATTTGATATATAAAAAAGTGTTTTAAATGTTTATTTAATTGTTTTAAAATGTTTGAAATTTAATAAGCTATTTTTAATAAATATCTGGATAACATTTGGGTAACATTTATTTTGGCCCATGGCCATAATATGCATTTGTTATTTGTAATAATTACAATTAACTTCAAGGGGATACTTCTCCCAAACAGGAGCATTCTCTCATAAATATAAACTTATTTTATAATGCTTTAATGTCAACTTTTGGGTAAATATTCACTAAAAGGAAATAGAGATGGATTAATTTTCTAAAAATCTTTATCAGAAGAAAAATTCAGTTTTATAGCAACATTTTTATTTTTTTTTAGTAGACTTAACACCTGGCATCTAGACTTGGTTTAAACAGTTCAAAGATATTTAATATATGTCAAGGTCCTTCAAACTCATCAAAATAATTAGCCTATTATTTGAGCTCATCAAGGTTTTTAGCATTACGTTGAGCATCTTGGAGAATAAGATGTGAAGAACAATGCTTTTCTATAAATGAAATCGAAACTACTACGAAAGTACTTAATTACTAAGTCTTATAGGCTAACGTTACCTGTTTGTTGGGAAAATCCTGGTGACTCACCGTGAGCATAAAAAGATGCGATGCTGCCTTTAGAAGCAATTGGCCTTCTGTGCACTGCCCAAGAAAGGAATAAGCTATAACAGATTCTACAGCACATTTTGTAACTATGGATTCATCATTATCATTATTTCTGGTACTTTGCGTGACGCTATCAGCGCTGTCCAGCTCCAGGGCAGCTCCGGCGCGCTCAGCGGGGCACGTGAACTTCTCGGAGTGTAGAGAGCTGTCCATCAAACTCAATGAGCTGGCGAGGGGTCTACACAACACGGTACGTTCATTAAGGATGACATATTAATTTCACGATGACGTATCTTTATTTCTATTTAGGTTTGTTTACGCCTTAGTAGCAATAATAACTCGTGTTACGCTCTCTGCAGGTTGAGTCCCCAAAGATTACAAGTATCATTAATGACCCTCCAGTGTCTATAAGACCGATAGACGCATGTGATCCACAAAGCCTCCAAAGCGACAAAGAGGTAAATAACGGAACAATTCAAATGCATGTTTTTATATTAATAATTTTATCCTCCTTCTTGTAGATCAACTATTTTAGACGCGTGTAAAGACAGAAATGAGAATATTTGACACAGCATCGTTTTCATCCATTAAATTCAACCCAATCTGACTGGAAACTTTGTCAGATGTTGTAATGTGTGTCTTGCGTTTCAGACGTGTCAATCAAGAATTGTTCTTGCTCTGAAAAACTACACCAGGATCTTCCGCGAGACTGGCGTGTTCAAGAACTCCGCTTGCAGCAAGTGGAGAGCGCGCGCCAACGAGGTCGCAAAGGTCTCCGGAGACCTCCTGGGCGCGCTTAAGGTATGTCTGTTTCTATTCAAAATCTTTGCATTTGTTTCATTTGTTTCCTTTTGATATAATGTCTGGCCACCTGCCGCCAGCAAAAGGCACACAGTTATTCCCACATCCTTATCTGTTATCCTCCTGGAAAGTTTCCTATGTAAATCATTGCTGCATCTGTTTCTAGTAAACACTTTTAATTTCATTATTGTTCTTGTTTGATGATCAGGAGGAGAGGAGTGGAGACGCAGTGGAGAACCATCCTCTGACTGCAGTGAACTGGTACGACAGCGCTCTGTGCCGGGACAGTGTGGAAAGGCTCTACTCCTTTTCCATCATATCTGCACGCGTCTTCTCCTTTCTGGCATCCACAGAAGCTCCTAGAGTCCAGATGAAGCAGTGTTAGATTGAGAGGACATAGACAGATACATGTCAATTGTGACCATGTTGGTCAAAAAATTCAAACAGCTTTTGCTGCTTCTTTAAAAGTTCTCCTGTGTTATAATAACATGGTTTTAATAACATCTAGCGTTAACATTAAGAGTTCATACCTTGACATGAGGTTAAATATTTATAGAACTATTTATTGTTTTCTTATTTATTTCTATATTTATTGTACAATGTTATTACAATGTGTTACAAAGAAGTGTGTAATTTATATAGCTAATAAATATATCAACAAGTCTTTTTTGGTCTTTGTATTGTTTGAAACAAAAAAAAAAATTAATTGAAGAAGTAACATGTATGCAAATTACTTTTACTAGTACTAGTACTCTAATAAACAAGGAAATGACTGAGCGAATGTGGTCAAATTTCCCAGTCTGGTCAACAGCTCTCTGTAAAAAGAGAGGGAAGATGTGATTTCCATAAACATTCATGCCACGTTTTACGGCGTGAAGCTTCCTGCAAGATATGTCCCAAACCCAGAGACTCTGTCGCTGCTCAGTTCTCCAAGGAACATGTGTGTATTGTCCTGCCAAGAATGATGTCATGCCTGCAAAAGGGAACTTGGTTTACCAACAAGCACACAAAACAAACAAAGACAGAGTGCACATTGCTGACTCGTTCCAGCTAATACAGATTTTTCTTCCTTTCGACAGGAAAAACACATATAGGCAAGAACCAAAACTTTTTTATATATCCTCAAAGAAACATGTAAACAAATAGAGTGCTTATATTTTCTGACATCACTGCTCAACTATTTAACTGTACTCATTCTTATCATTCTTCTTAATATGACACAGGCTACATGTGTGAATTTTTTTTTTTCCTGTGGTCACAGTATGTGAAAAGGAAGTAGGAATCTTGCCACTACCAGTGAATCTATAAAAACTCTAGATTTCACCTCTGATAACGTCTTTCACTCATTAAATATTTTTAATACAGTCTGTTAGTATTTTTGAAAAAATATTAAAAGTTTCATTTGTCAAATGTAGCATACATCATCAATATCAGCAGGCTACTTGTGGGGGTAATAAAATATAGCCTTAGAATTATATTAGCCTAGTTAGATAATCTATATACAATAATAAAATAAAATACATGAAAAAAAAAAGTACTTATTCCTGACAAATCTAAATAAACTAACACAATTTTAATTATAAATACTGACTAAAAAAATTAATACAAAGGTCAAATATGTTTTAAAATAAGTCCTCGTTGTAGTAGCTAGGTCCGAGGGTGAAGAGAGTCTTTGGCTGTGCTTCAAACCTACTGCGCTGCTTGCTAGACGTCGTCATCGGCTCTGCCCGGCACGCGCTTAGGATGCTGTCTACGTAGGCAGCTCGCTAGGTTTTCAAACACATCCGCTGACTGTCTATTTCCTGGTTACTTCGCAAGGTGGGTGGCTGTCATATGACATTAGCTCTTTATTTACACTATTTAATGTACTTTATCTTGCGCTTTGAACAGTTCTGTTTGCTCGTTTCAGTTGTGACTCAAACGCGGCTTTTTTTCGTGGAGCCTTTTCTTCAGCTTTTATCAGCAGCGACTGAACTACCATTGAATCCATTAGCCGGATAGCTAACAGTGTTCGGAAGGCAAACCTGCACGAATGTTGTACATACTATTTTTAAGACACTTCAAAGTACATACTAGTCTCGGTCTGTCGTATACACCCCTAAACAAACCACACACAAGTTATCGTCGCGGAGGTTAATGTTATAGCCTGTAATTGCGATAACCAATGTCTCATTGTAAACTGTGTGGTCTCTGTTAAAGGGCAACCTTGTTTGGTTTTTAATGGCTTTTGGGTGTTTGCATGAAGCATGTCATGTCTGCTGTTTTCGTGCAGGATGAATGTGGGCGTTGCTCACAGCGAGGTGAACCCAAACACGCGGGTGATGAACAGCCGGGGGATCTGGCTGGCCTACCTGCTGCTCACCACTGCCCTGCATGTGGTCCTACTCAGCATCCCTTTCCTCAGTGTGCCTGTGGTGTGGACGCTCACCAATGTCATACACAACCTGGTCAGTCCATGCAAGAAATATTAAAAGGAATACTTCAAACAAAAAATTTAGATTAGCTGAACATTCACATAATGCATGGGTCACCAAGTTCAGTCCTGGAGGGCCAGTGTCCTGCAGAGTTTAGCTCCAGCTTGCCTCAACGCCTGCCTTGAAGTTTCAAGTATACCTAGTAAGAGCTTGATTAGCTGCTTCAGGTGTGTGTGTTTGATTAGAGTTGGAGCTAAAATCTGCAGGACCCTCCAGGACTGAACTTGGTGACCCCTGAGTCATAATAGATGTAGATGAGTTTGTATCTTCATCTTCCACAGATCTGGTGAAGCGTAGCGGTTTATCAGTTGCTCACTAACTTAGCCTCAGCAGTGAATGAGGTGCCATCAGAATAAGAATAAAACATCACAATCATCCAAAAGAGATCCACACAATTCCAGGCCATCGCATAAATCTTCTTTAAAATGATTTCTCTCTCTCTCACATTTCGGCAATTATTAAAGCATCAGCTAAATTAGTAAGAAGTAGCATTAAAGAAGGCACGCTGAGCTTCAGTAATTGTTATAGGCTTTGAAGAATAAACATTAAATATTTCAGTGGTCAAGTGTTAACTGACTTCTCTGTCGTCTAGGCAATGTATCTGTTTTTACATACAGTCAAAGGCACGCCGTTCGAGACGCCAGACCAAGGCAAGGCACGTTTGCTCACTCACTGGGAACAGATGGACTATGGCGTCCAGTTTACAGCGTCAAGAAAGTTCCTCACCATCTCACCTATTGTACTGTGAGTCATATTCGTATTTTTTTAGTAACTGACTAAAATAGGACTATATGCACTTACTAAACTGCTTCATTACTTCATCTTATAATCATTACTTAAAATTACTTCTTGTCGTTTCATTACAACTCTATATCACCTTTTATTATTTTATGTCTTTATTTATATATATTACAATTATATATTATTTAATGTTCTTATGTTTTGAATTATATTATCTTTTACTGTAAAAACATTACATTTCATTGTTGTTATTTTTTTATAGGTACATCTTGGCCAGCTTCTACACTAAATATGATACAACTCACTTCATAGTCAACACAGGTTCACTACTAAGTGTCCTCCTTCCCAAGTTGCCTCAGTTTCATGGAGTTCGTCTGTTTGGTATAAATAAATACTGATTAGACACTTCAGGCCACTCTTGGAGGGGATGTAGCATCATGGAGATGAGATGACTGAAATTCCTTTATTCTCTATTTGATGCTTCCTTGGTCCAAAGGAGTAAAGGCCTTAAGGAACCAAAACTGCACTGGACTCAAGTACACTATTTAAAAAAGGCCTTCCATGCTCAGGTTTATTCAATCTGTGGCGTTTCTTTTTTTAAATCCTGTCCTATGTCTGTAATTTCTCTTCATCGTAATCTCTCGATCTCCATCATAATTTCTAGATTTATCAAATTTAAGGATGTTTTTGACTGCATTGCACCAGACAATGTTACAGTTATCACCTGCTGATATTCCTATTTGCCACGACGAGCTCTGCCACTGTGGGGGCAAAACATGATAGTTCTGAATCAGAGAGTTTTTGTCAGTGTTCTAGTGTACAACATCAACAGCTGCAGGAAATAAGTTATGCTGAATTATAAGAAAAAACTATTTTGATTTTCATTTGAATTGCATTTTTTCATTTTATTTCCTTCGAAAATGCAAAATACTGATCTGTGACAATGTATGAACGTTATAAGATAAACAATCTTGAAGTGCTCCCTTAAGTTTCTCATAGAGCGATGTTATATTCGATTTGAAACATTCCAATGTGAAGCAATTGCCATAACACGCATACATTTTTTTTTTTTTAAATGTTCATGTCTGCATGGATCATTTTTGTTCACAATACAAAAGTGAAAGTATCCACAGTGGGGGACTAAAGTCTGAGGCCACATTGAAAATGTAGTATTCAAAATCTAATTTATAGGTTGAAACCTTTAGAATGTTTAAAAGGAAAAAAATTTATATTCTCCATGTTCATTTCTTTATGTGAAACATGCACAGAAGGTGGTGTTTGGCTCGTTCTCATGTAATGCTGGTGATCATGACCGTGAAGTTCATACAGTGAGTGCACTGAGACTAAAATTCGTGAAGACAGTCAATGAAGTCAATGTTTTGGTTTTTTTAAGATGGAAATTTACTTTTGAACCCCACATTGTCACAATATAAGGATTCAGCATGACATTTGCAGTTTTTTCCCCAACCCATATGTATAATTGAAATGGCTTTTCCATAACTGATGACTTATCAGTCATAAAGCCATATGAACTAATATTCAAAGTCTCAAATGACCTAATCGTACATCAATCTATATCAAATAAATGTTTAGAGTTGCATGAGTCGCGTTACATGGCCCTCATTGCTAAGCCACCGGTGTTTATTTCATATGATAAGCACAACATCAAAGTCTGAGAGAGCATGGCATGGAGTTGCATCACACCGGTGTTGTGCCGAATTTTGACTCGCTGCCGAATTATGAGTTCCCCTCATTGAAATCAATAGCAATCCTAACCCCTCCCCCCCACACCTAACAATACTAGGGGAGTCATAATCTGGCAGGGGGTCAAAATTCGGCACTACACCTGTTTCACACTGCACGCGTCAGCAGCGCGTAGCAGGAGCAGAGCAGAAGCGTCAGTGCCTCGACTCTATTTTTGCTGCGCCGCTTACGCTGAATTAAAGTGACAGGGCCTTGTTCTTGATCTAAAGTTTCTAAACTGACCCGATTAACTTGAAAAGTAACAGATTTTACCAAAAAATCGTGTAATTGATGTATTTCGTGTTTCACACTCACCATATGATAAAATAAAATTCACAAAAACACACAATTTACTCGATTTTTTTTGCCCTAACTTCAAAGGTCTGTTAAATAACTAAAACTAGAGGCATTTTTTTGGTTCAAGAATAGTTTTTCAATTTAATTATGAAATCCAAATACACTTTTTTTTGTTAAATCTTTCCTAATTTTGCCTTGGATCTCAAAACGTAGCCTATTCTATCTAGCATCTGCAAGCAAGCCTTCCTTTGCATGGCAAAATATAATATTTCTTATACAAAAGGTTCAGGAAGGTTCAGACATCCTTTATGCTGACAAGTTCTGCTATTTTTTTGCTATTTAAGTTTATTGTAAGCAGTCGCATAACAAAGTATGTTGGCAATAACATAAATGAAAGCACACAGTGTTCGGAGAAGATTGCTGGAGAATACGACAGAAATAAGATGCTTGTCTATAGCAAACTGCAGTACAAGCCGCGGTTCAGCCGCGCGCGGCAAACGCCGCCAGCACAAACGGCGCGCGCCCTGCTGACGCGTGCAGAACCGGCGTCACATTGCACGGAAGCGTGTAAATCATCTGAAGCAATCGTAATACTACAGGATCAATGTAACCACATGCAGATGAACAGTTAAAGGTGGGAACCCTCGCCTCTCACCTATTGGATAACAACAAACAACACAGGTGAACAAGGAAGAGGTGTAAAGAACGAGCCACGAGGAAGCTAAACAAACACGCCGCACAAACAACCTCGGCTGTGTCGGTCCAATGAATACGGAGGCGCATTTGGATAAGTTGTGAAGGTGTACCGGGGGAAATCCGTGAGTTTTACATGTTACACACCTACACGTAGACGGGGCAAGCCCAGCGACTGAGATAAGCCGAAAGCTGCACGGGAATCCCCACCTACAAGCTCAGGTGTCTCCCAGCTGCATTTCAGGGAAGAGGTAGGAGGAGGGGAATAGTGTCCTCGGCCCACCTATGCCACCGATTTGCCTAGCATATGTAACGCACGCCGTCTGTTTACCACGGAAGCACATGCAAATTGTCTTCTGGCTCAGTGCTGTAGAATACTAAGGAACGCTGCGCGCGTGACACGAGGGGAGCACCGCTGGAATGCAAACAGCATTTGCATGAGCCGCGGAGGAAGAACAGCAACAAGGAAGGCTGTGATATCTGTTCTCGCCCGCAACTCTAGCTTCAGCGGTTTTTTAGAGCCGGTCGGATCCAAAACCAAAAGCGGAGGCTCTGCTGTGACAGAAAACACAATGCATCCGCTGTCTCTCGCAATTCTGCTTTCTGCGTGTTCCTGTTCCTGAGCCCGCTGTAAGAAAGGCATGCACTGATCGATGAAGGTCAGCCAAACCACAGCATTTGTATAAAGAAAACCAAAAGGTGATCAGCCGTAAAACAGTGATTAGAGGGGGACTGCGTCTTATTTTGTTGACGGCTGCGGAATGACTGTTTTTTTTGTTGTTGTTTTTTACTGGTGCATTTACTGGAGAGGCGAGGAGGGAATGTTAAAGTGAGTAATAATAAAAACAAGATTGGTTTCTTATTGCAAAGGAAACTGTTGAAAACGCGTGAAATAAACTGTTTAAGAAGTTCCTGGCATGGTGATAGATTAAAAAAATAATACCCAGAGACACTTTATTTAGCAGAACATGTGCTTTCCTCCATAGGCTAGCAAGTATAGCCTAGTTTTTTCCCCCACAAACGTTTGGCAAGCAAATGCTCACTTTCAGAGCATGCTCAAGAGCATTTAGTGGGAGAAAACATAGACAGCAAAGGTTTTTGCACTTTGGTGACGTTCAAGGGACTGAATATTTATGGCAAAAAAAAAAAACACTACTGATGATGCATAAATATTCCAAAAAGAATTTTTCTTTTTTTTGAAGTATTGAATCATTTAATTGTGCTGATAAGGGGATTTTAAGCACAGGAAAGATGTAAACCTTTAAAAAGCTTCAGCAACTCGGATATTAATATGAAAAGCTATTAAAATAATTTCATTAGTTATATTTATTCTATCATATGTTACAACTAGGGTGGCAGTCATTTCTACACCGTTTGATTTTTGTATTTAAAGTCTCATTCCGCTATACTCATGGGTTATGCTAAGCTCAGGAACACATGTAAACATAACAAGTGCCCCATATTAGATTGATTTTATGCTGCCATCAAGTGGTCACTAACGAAGATGTACGTAACAATTTCTGAATCCATTAAAGATTTGACCATATTTATTGGCTTACAAAGTAAAGCCAATACATAAAGACACACTGTATTTCTCTGCTTTTATTACTCTTTAATAAAAAAATAATGCTTTGACTCTAAACAGATTTACAGTTCCAGGCAATGGCCACAAAAAACAAAGTACGTTTTAGTAGAAGAAACTTAAAAACAGAACACATAAAACACATACAGTCCATGTTACAGAACAGCGTGCACAGTTCCCTCCTCACACAGGAAGTCTCTGCATAACTTCAAACTTAAAGATTTAAGACAAATAAAAACCAATTAAACCAAGAAAAAGAAAACACTTTTGGCCTTTCCCATGAGCTATGAAAACAACTGGGCAATTTTACTGTTATTGTCCCTTATGTATGCATCAGAGACTGAAGTCATGAATGATGCATACGCGAAGAACAGTGAATGCTACTATTGGACAGATCTGAGATTCACTTAACTTAAATACTTTCATACGCTTCATCGGTCATTTCACCCGTGTGTTGTTGAGTCGTGGAGATGCCACATCTGGCTTCACGTCATCTTCAGTCTCCCAGCCCTCCTCCTCCTCTTCCTGATTTTCTTCATCAGTGGAGAACAGCTCATCCTCAAAGAATGATCCACCCAGCCCGTACTCCTGTGTATGAACCGACACCTCATTGGACAGCAGATGTGGAGAACCCTCAATGAAATCTGCAAACCTGAGTGCAAGACAGAGCACTGTTATTAGATGACAAAAAGTCTGACTTATTAGAGTGTGTCTATATATTCAGTTTTGGTCTTATTGAGCATGTTTCTTCAATATTCTGAAGCCAGAATTATAATAAAATAATTAGTCATTAATTGCTAAATTATGACAGAATGAGTTTAAAATACTGAGATTTCAGCAAAAAGATTTGATCTAGTAGATAATTTTGTGTGTCAAATATGATACAGTACGCTTTAAATTGTACATACATATTTCTCAAATATCGTGTCATACCTCTTAGGAGACTGGAGCCTGGAGACAGTCTTCCAGGTGTTGAACTCAGGACTGCTGCAGTATATCCTAAGCTCCTCCAGAGCTTTCTGAGTCTCCACCTCCGACTGTCTCTGATACTCTTCTTCTGTCAGCAGACGGCGTGGCTCGAGTTTCTTTGGCTTCAGCTTTCTTCAGAGCGTTCATTCAGCAAGAAGACAGTGACTGCGTTGCTCACCATATACTTGATTGGCATTATTAAAGTTGTATACTCACTGATAAAGCATGAAGACCTTGGTAAAAGGGTACTCCATGTTCTTGGAGCAGAATGCAGCTATCATGATGGCTAGAGCCACTTGTTGGACCTGAATGCCAGCATACATCAGCAGAAGGCCAAAGACCTGCAGTGTCCAGGACAGGATGTTGATACTTCGCTTATCCACCAGGGGGCCATAGCGGTAACACACTGCAAAACTGATGAACCCAACCACAATGGTGTAACCTAAACATTTAGAAAAAACAACAACCAGCAACTGATACATAAAAACTATCATAAATACAATATACATTATATATATATATATATATATATATATATATTTTTTTTTTTTTTTTTTTTTTTTTTATAAA
>JAUMHQ010000089.1:12940702-12958854 GCA_032361165.1 Enteromius paludinosus | reverse complement strand
AACACACGGTGTACTCGTTACATCGTAAAAAGAATGGCCTCTACGCTAATATTAGTCTGTCTCTCTCTTATTCTGTTTCTCAGTCTGTATCCAGATCAGATGGTGTATCAGCACAAAGAGATGATCTTCATCAGAGACCAGAACACCTAGATGAGCTCCATGGACAGATCGCCAGATCCAGATGCACACAAACACTATAAGTCCTTACACAATCAAACATGTGTTTAAAATTGAACTGGAAATTAGGTGCCTGGCATCCGGCCAGAGGAGAACTGGATCCAACTAAGCCTCCCAAGGTTTTTTTCCCCATTCTCTCATGGATGAGGTTTAGGTTCCTTGCCACTATCGCCTCTGGCTTGCTTAATTGGGGATTAACGTTACAGAGACCCCCTCTGCATTTTATAAATAATTATACATTACCATCACTATGTTCTTCTATTTGATAATGTTCAATGCTTTGCTACAATCTGTATTGTTAAAGCGCTATATAAATAAAAGTCATTGAATGATTGAGCCATGTTTTACATTTGAGACACACAAAATGTGTCAATGTTTCATCATGTTACATCAGCCACGTAAATGTCCATAGTAGCCTAAATCTAGACACATACATTTGCAACTATATTTCAAATACATGTTAAAAGTAAATTTCAGTCACCAATATTACCAGTGAAATTAAAGATTCAACAGAAAAACAATTAATTACAGCACAAAAGCTGAAGACACGAACAACCTTGAGACAATCAGTTGTTAGCATGAAAGCTAACGTTACATCGCTGGAATTCAGATTTGAGTTTTAACGCAACTCTACAGTCTCTACACTGTAAGTGAGCGAATCCATTTTTTATCATCTTCAACTCCTTATACGTTATTCTGCAAAACATACTTCGTGAAATATGTTAATTAAATTATGAAATTACAACGTACTACTCACCACCACCGCTATTTTGCAACAGCGCGCAGAACACTCAAAATACAAAACTTCCCACTGCTTCTGTTCAAACAAACCGATTGGTTAAAGGCCTCCGATGACGTTTCTAAACCCTTCAAGTCGATTGGCTACAGGGACCGACCCTTCTCACCGGACCAATCACAAACGCTCTCATCCAAAGAGCTTTATTTGACTTTAGCTACACGGAAAGCGTGACACAAGGAAGAGGTAAAGTGAAAAGTCGCATGAAATAAATCGACATGGTATGTAGAAGCTATTTTTTGCATATTATGTGTTTAAATGAAGAGCAGATTAATGCATAGGTTTGAAATACGTGCGTTTTCTCACGAGGCCGGCGGTAGGATATTAACTGGCTGATTCCGGAGATAGTCTTTGTGGATGCTGATAGTTATTCACGCTTCTCTCGCGTTGATGCTTATAGTATTCCCTCAATGTTTAAAACTTAACGTTGCACGTTTAAACGGCGTTATTTTTAAAGACTTGAGTGTAATGCAGCTGATTTGATCCCTCAGGTCACGTGGAGAAGTTTGGTGCAGTGTGTTTGCTCATCTGTCAGCAGAAATCCAGCGTGGAAGTACACAGGGATACTGTCAATGTCTCTGCTGGAGGACATCGTTGACCTGCTGAGATGTGTCCTGGAATACTTTGGAGTGCCACCTGACATGGTAAAGTAAAATAATTAGTAGGCAAATATATTTGCATAATGTATTCTTAAAACAAAAAACAAACAAACATATTTTTACAGGCTTGTTTGCAGCATAGTTGTAAGTGCAACTTTTTTTTATTTTTTAAACTGTGAACTCTTTCTGAACAATATTGCATGCAGTTGGTTCCAGTATGGGACAGTACATATTGTGGACAATACCGAAGCATAGTCCGTCTTATTGGCACCAACCTTCCCCTCTCTCCTCAGCCTCGACTGCGCTTTCAGGTAAACATATTTCTTGTTTATCAGCCATTGTTAAAAATAAAAACGTAATTATTTAGAATTTAATTTCAGTTACTAAAAACGGTTACATCACTCTAATGACTGTAAACAATAACAATGAGATAAAGGCAATAAATAAGCTCAAAGCTGCTGTTTAGCTGTTATCATATTCAAGTAACCATTTATGCACGTCAGAGGAAAATGTATAGGATAAAAGTATAATTCTTTTATGGTTGGCTCATTAGTAACACAAGCGTAATGCGTGCTTGTATACAGGACATGCTCTGTCTTCACTTGAGATGAATAAGAGTTTTGGGAAGCACTTTAAAGTCTTTTCACATGTAAAAGGCTTTGAAAGACTTGAGAGTACCATCACTAATGAGTTCTTACTCTTCCTTTCAAGATTCCTCTGCAGACATTCAGTAGACACGGCCATATTGATGTGACGGTGGACACGCCAGCCATTCCTACATTAGCGGATGTGCTTTGGCTGGTGGAGGATGAAGGGGACAATCACACTAAATTCAGGTAGTCACACATAAGAAGCCATATAAACACAGTTATCTGTTGTTATTATTAGCCCATTAATAGGTGTTTATTTATAGCTCACTGACCGCATCTGTGTGACAGTGCTTTATAAACTTCGGAACAGAAGTTATGAGATTTCTGTATGAGGTACTTTTAGATCTTTTGGTTTATGGAGAAGTTCAGTGACGTCACATCTTACCATGTTTATAACAGGAATGCTGTCCCTTTGAGGAAAGCTTTGGAGATTCCCTCATTGGGGTCTGAACGACCGTTGGCCGTGTCTGTCCCGGTTCAGAGGGGAGGCAGGGTACTGGGACAGGGCATTCAGCCAGAGACCCTGCAGAAGATCTCAGCTCTGGAAGAGGAACTGCAGAGACTGCGTGCACAGATTGCCATGATGGTCACAGTTCCAGCAGGTAAAACTGAGAGATCTCATAAAATGAAAAGGCTGTCAGTGGGAGCAGACAATTATTTTTAGCCACAAACCCAGGTTCACGGAGATCATAATGTAGTTTTTAAGAAATATACTTTAGGAAATAGAATAACTTGACTAAAGTTAGTAGAAGTTAGTAATTATAAAATAATTAAAAGTATAATGTGACCCCTTTAATACATCACACTGATATCCTTTTATGTTTTTTTTTTCTTCTGTCTCTCAGTGCCTTCTGTATTTCCAGCTGATCCTGGCACACCATGCTGTACTCATCTTCCAGTTCCTGTTCTAACCTCCACTCCCATCTGTCCTCCGCTGCCACCGCCTCCTCCTCCGCCACTTCATCCTACAGCTACGGGCAGCTGTGTGGAGGTGTCTGTGTCTGACGTGATTCGACAAAGACGGGCAGCAAAAAGAGAAAAGCTTGGACCGTGTGATCCATCCATGTCTACAGCGCCTGCTGCAGTGCCCTCAATGTTAGAGGTGCTTAAAGACCTGACTCAAGTCCGGCTGCGTTCTGTGGACAGGTATGGATTTAACCTGCTCAAACCTTAAGGCAGCCGCATTTGAAGTTCAGTACGGAGTATGTATTTGTAGATCTCCAGGTGGAACTCCAGTAAGGAGACGGAGAAGTAAAGGTGTAGCGTGCTCATCTGATCCGGCAGCTCTTATCGCTGAAGCACTGAAAAGGAAGTTTGCACACAAACTGAAGGATGATTCGTTTGGTAAAGAGAACTGCTCGGCTGAACCCTCACCTTTCAGCAGTCCAGATACTCCCAGGGTAGGTTAACGATTTCCTCTATCATTAATGTCTTTTGACAGTGGTACAACAGAAAACGTGTGTCTGAAATGTCGTTTTCATTGTTGAAGTACTCAATGCTGTGTGAGGGTCACATTACTGTTGTCAGTGTTGCTCAAAATGTGTGAGGTTAACTATATAGATCGCAAGTAATTATGTTTAAGCCACCAATCAGACTGCAAAGTAGTCAATGCTTAATAAAAAGAACAATAAAGAAACGCCACAACAAACTTTTTGCCCGTTAGCAGGGCTGTGCGATATATAGCAGCAAAACCAAAATCACAATATGGCTTAGTGCGATTATTTCAAAGCACTGTTCTTTTTACACATCAGCAGATCATGATCCGGGGTTTTCCTTGTCTCTTATTAGTTAATTCATGCATTTGGGAATGCAGTGGGGAAATATTATTTCCAAACTTCCTTTTTTTTTTCTGGGTTTCTCGGGAGCAGAAGTCTTCATATTTGGGTTAACCTGAAGAGCAGAAAATGAGGAAGGATCACAAATATATTCTTGCATTCCCATTTGCTCAAATAGCAAAGGAAAAACTCTACAATAGTGTTTACATGACTTTCAATGAAAAGATAACAGCAGTCAGAAGAGAGAACGATGTCACATTTACTGTCCCTCCCGTAGATGCGTCATTAGAAACTATTTTGTAATTTGATGCAAGGAGAATATGGTACAAAGAATGGTGTTATAATGTACATAAAAAAAAAAAAAAAAAATACAAATGTCAAAATATTTTCAGGATTTATGATTCTGATGATCGTTAAATGCATCATCAATAAATGCGTCTTGTGAAAAGGGTCCATTCTGAAGTGTTACAAAATAAGTGATTTTATAATTGTGATTTTTCTAGGCTGATATGGCTGGAACTATACTCTCATTCTGGCGTAATAATCAAGCAACTTTCCTGCCGTATCATGGGCTGCTGCAGGTGTAGTGATATTACGCAGCGTCTGAAAATGTAGGGGACTATTTCAGGCGCTGTGTAATATCATTGTACCTGCAGTTACTTTTTACAGTTAACAAAAAAATTGTTTTGTTTTGTTTTTTAACCCACCTTTTTGTTTTAAATTGATATGATGAAAATGTATCTAATTTTGTTTAATATTTTTGTCTAGAATAAGTAATTACAGTCGTGGCCAAAAGTTTTGAGAATTACATAAATATTGTAAATTGGAAAAGTTGCTGCTTAAGTCTTTATAATAGCGATTTGCATATACCCCAGAATGTTTCACTGATGAGTGATCAGATGAATTGCATAGTCCTTCTTTGCCATACAAATGTACTTAATCCCGAAAAAAAAATTTCCACTGCATTTCATTGCTGTCATTAAAGGACCTGCTGAGATCATTTCAGTAATCGTCTCGTTAACTCGGGTGAGAATGTTGACGAGCTCAAGGCTGGAGATCATTATGTCAGGCTGATTGGGTTAGAATGGCAGACTTGACATCTTAAAAGGAGGATGATGCTTGAAATCATTGTTCTTCCATTGTTAACCATGGTGACCTGCAAAGAAACGCGTGCAGCCGTCATTCCGTTGCATAAAAATGGCTTCACAGGCAAGGATATTGTAGCTACAATTTATAGGATCATCAAGAACTTCAAGGAAAGAGGTTCAATTCTTGTTAAGAAGGCTTCAGGACATCCAAGAAAGTCCTGCAAGCGCCAGGATCGTCTCAGCTGCGGGGTCGGAGTGCCACCAATACAGAGCTTGCTCAGGAATGGCAGCAGGCAGGTGTGAGGTGAAGACTTTTGGAAGATGGCCTGGTGTCAAGAAGGGCAGCCAAGAAGCCACTTCTCCCAAAAACACAGCCATGAATAAAGAATGGTTCCAAAACACCCTCCAACAGCAGCTTCTTCCAACAACAGTTTGGTAAAGAACAATGCATTTTGCAGCACGATGGAGCAGCGTGCCATGAGGCAAAAGTGATAACTAAGTGCCTCGGGGACCAAAACATTAATACCAATTAAATCTCAATCCCATTGAGAACTTGTGGTCAATCCTCAAGAGGCGGGTGGACAAACAAAAACCCACTAATTCTGACAAACTCCAAGACGTGATTATGAAAGAATGGGTTGCTATCAGTCAGGATTTGGCCCGGAAGTTGATTGAGAGCATCCCCAGTCGAACTGCAGAGGTCCCGAAAAAGAAGGGCCAACACTGCAAATACTGACTCTTTGCATTAATGTCATGTAATTGTCGATAAAAGCCTTTGAAACGTGTAAAGTGCTTGTAATTATATTTCAGCACATCACAGAAACAACTGAAACCAAGATCTAAAAGCAGTTTTGCAGCAAACTTTGTGAAAACTAATATTTGTGTCGCTCTCAAAACTTTTGGCCACGAATGTACATAATAACTAGAGAGAATCGAATCAAAACAGTTTGTTAATAACCTACCTTTTTTTGTGTGTGTATCTTATCTTTGTGTTGTTGTGCATGTACACACACTCATTACTGTTGCTTCGGAGTAGTATTTCCTTTAGATTATAGATAAGTACATTTATTGCAGATTTTAGAGGTTGGAATAGGATAAAAAAAAAAACATAACCGAACCTGGGAAATAATTGTTCAACTAGCTAGGAGCAGGGTTCAGATTGGATGTTTGACTTCTCAGAGTGCAATGCTAGCTGAGCAAATCTCATTCAAACCGCTATCTAAGCAAAACTTTGTTACATTTAGACCAGCAGAGGGCGACTTCTCATTATTGTGTCCAATAAAGCTGTGAAAACTAGACATCTTAGTATTGACTCAACACATTCTCTAGAACGTTCGAAACAGTTTATAAACATTAAATCAGATAAAAAAAAAATCCCTATTAAAAGCTATCGTAAGCTTGACTTACCTCACCATTTCCAAATCTTTGCTACACCAGTGCTTAGTTTCTAGCACTGTTACACAAGACTTGGACAGAAAAGTGAGAACTGCAAGTGCAGTTGAATGAGAACACGTGGTGTCATTTTGCTTTGAGTGCATTGTGACTTTAGTGTTGTATTGGTTTACAGATTCTCCCTCACACCAGACGCAGCCAGGGACGCATTCACCTTTGACCTTCAACCTTAAAGTCTTTCAGGAACAAAGTGTCATGGACTGACGTAATGGACCTATTCCTTTTTGATGTTGGTTACACTGTCTCTCTTTCCCTTTCCCCTTTCTCTCTGAATGAGTCACATAGGCCTCCATCTGAATACACTGTGCATGTTTTTGAGGTTTTTGTGCAGACATTATACTTTTTTTTTTTTTTGTGCAGATTTTTTATTTGTAAATATTATGTACAACAGAATATTATTAAATGCTAATTACCAGTCTTTATAAAGGATGGCATTACAAGTAAATTTATTTCAGCTAACAAAGTAGTATATAAATGAGCTCTACTCTGATCTATGCAATGCTTGTTTATTTCTTACAATGATTTTTAATTTTTTTTTAAAGCTTAGATGGGCTAGCTAAACATCTCTGAACAAAATACCAGTGGTAACTCTTTTACAAAGTGCTAATGCAGTATCACTCAAAATCATTAAACAAGTGACAAACCATACAAAGCCATATTCAAAGCGTGTCCAGTTTATTATACAGCACTGTGGAATACTTGATTCTGACTGGTTAGTCACACCATAAAGCAGTCTGGTATCCCTATAATCACGCTCTTTCACGCCAATGTTGTATGTATCATGCATACATGTTTACACTAGACCTTCTAAGAGTACCACTCTATTTTTACTCTACCCATCTTTTCTTTTATTTATTAAAAAAAAAACACTGACACTCTAGCAACTGCCCCTTTGACACTAACACTGTCAGTTTTATTTTTATTAAATAATCAACTTTTTTTTTTTGTCTAAATAAAAAATATATGAATATCTTACCCTCTAATATTAATATTATTTCTACTTTTCATTTAAATAAAAAACCCTCTTAACACTAGCACCCTTTATCACCCTGAAAGAGTGTTGTTTGCAATAATATTTGTCCAGCTGTTATTTCACCAACTTTTTCTGTAATCATTTATTTTAATATTTCTAACAATAATTTAGCAATTAAATTAAATTTGTAAATATATTTTATCTGTAAAAAAAAACAACGACTCTGTAGTAAAAGTATTATTATTGATTACTGATTATTAAGAGGCATGCACAGACAAAAATGTACTGATGGTTGAATGCATTTGCAATTTGAGAGCAAGTATGGATGTGCACTGCATGTACCTTTGACCCTGACCTAGCAACCTCCTCACACCAGCATGTGTTTACACTGTTGTTTTCAGGCCCAGTGTATGTGTGTGTGGGTGGATGCTCGTTTGATGGAATAATTGCAATGTGTTGTGTCTGTAAACCACATCCTTCCAATCACTAAAGGTTATCATGGAGAGGATATGCTGGTCTACCGAGACAGGAAATGGTTACACGCTGAAAATCTGATTGATCCTTTACTTCCGACAGACGGGTTGTGATGTTGGCCTGACAGGAGGGTGTTCAGAGTGGAATATTGTAGTGCAAAATCTCTCCCCCACTGCTATATCTGGCATATGCTTTCTATTTTTGTTTATCTTCAGAATTGCACCTGCTCTAATGAGAAACTTGTGGACTAAATTTATTACCCCCACGTTTCCGTAACACATGTTTGTTTGTTCTTAAGCTTGACAGAATTCGTCAGAAGGGTGATAATGATTATGTTTTTCCCTCCCCATTTCTTTTTGTTAGTACCTCAAATAAAATGTCACTGCTACCAGACGGGAAACACGTTTTCCCAGGCCCTGTGATTTATTTTCACCGCATTCCGCATCTGTTTGGATGGGCATTTTGTGGATGGCTATTTGCTTTACCTCTAAGGTTTTCAACAATGCAAGATGATATAAGCATTTGGAGGGAAATTAATCTTAATTCAAAAGTTGCTTTTAATTGTGTTTTCAGGCCATACATTTGCAACCGTACTACTAAAGCTTGCTAAAATGCTGATAAACAGATGTTTACACTTTGAAAATTTTTATGTCTCTTCCAGACACTACAATGGACATTTTTGTTTATCAATATCTGCCTTTAATAAGCAACAGCATAACTGACACAGCTTTGACAATTTAATTTTTTTTAATTTTTTTTTACCATCAGGATATTACATGAAAATTTATATTGATCGTTGAAGGGAACATGCATTTTTGTAAACATTTATTTATTTTTCCCGTTTTTATTCTGTTAAATATTCACAATTGTCTCTGTAATAAATTTAAAAAAATACAAATTAGTGCACATTGCTTATTATAGGAATATAAATTCCTTAATATAAGTTTGCACGGATCCTAACAAGTAAATGCATGCTCTGTTACATTAATATTCTGAAGGCGATCTTTATACGAGTCAAAGAACCACTTGAGGGCGCTTAAGGATTGCCGTCTTCGTGCAATCAGATCTAACGCTGCAGAAACTGATATCTAACTGATGAGCAGGACCACTTTACAGAGAAAGAGAGAAAAAAACCCTACAGTGCACCGATGTGATAAGAATGGGAAAAAAAAGAGGCAAGGGTGAGGCCGCGAAAGTTCATGAGTCGAGTGTCATTTTGAATTTGCATACTTGTATGAACTTATTTGCAATGCAAATTCGAGCCAAAGATTTAAAGGAACACGGCAATGTGATTGGCTGCTCGTTTGGTCACCTGACACACTCTTTGTTCACTTATTTGGAACATTTACCTGGGAGAAGAATTCCTTGTTGGGGTTTCCACACATCAATTTGCAGATTTGTTTTGTTGTGTTTGTGTGTGTGTGTTTCAGAGGTGCTTTGCATGTTTTAAAAAACATGTGCAGGCCATGCTATTGACAAGAAGCTAAACAACCGAAGCGCAGGGGCCAAATTAAGATGTATACAGCAGCACTACAAAGCACTCTTACCTTAGACCTTGATTAAAACATATATATATATATATATATATACATGGCACGCGCACACACACACTATATATATATATATATATATATATATATATGTGTTACTGGGCCAACTGTGTTTTTTTTTTAGCGTTTTGAGGTTACAAAGGTTCGTGTGACTTTTGACTTGCATTGTTAAGGAGCTCAGACTACAAGCGAGTTTAAGCAGGAAGTGCAAATTACATGTTTAAAGTCATTAAACATAATCTGTTTTTATGTGTGCATGTTACACAAGCACTATTTACACTCAACACAAAGCCCCACGAGGCCCATTGTGACTGGTATGACCCTGTTTGCACTCGCGCCGTTTGTCAGGACCGCACTTGACTAATTCAGTTTCTCTAGAATTAAATTCATTTTAACGTTAACAACACAGAAATGTACTGTATAAGCGTCATGTGTGCGTGTATAACCTCCTTTCTGGCCTAGGCTCGGTACTTTCCCAGTGAGAGTCACTTGAGTTCTTAAATGAGTAAGCTGTTGATTCTGGGAAGGAAAGGGTTAATCTTTCACTGCCCCCATCTCTTTTTCTCTCCTTTTCTCTTCCCTCTCTCTTTCTTCCTGTCACTCTCTTCCTGCTCTCCTTTTCTTTCTGTTTCGCTTGGCAACTTTGTTCTTCATTTAGATTTTTTTTATATGAACTCTATGCACATCTTCCTCTTTGACACACACGTTTTATTTGTGGATAGTGGTTAAGCGTGTGCTTAAATACTGCTTTGCGCTTTTCACAGTCTCATGTATTTTTTATTAGCCCGCATAAACAGAGGAACACACACCTGTCTCTATCACCTGCTCTTATTGCAATCATAAACATCACAAATAGGCGTGTGTAAGAAAGCGAGAGCGGCTTTTCCTATGTTAGCAGGCCGCTAAGTGTCATGGGTCAGCTGCGCGGTGTGTGTGTGTGATAAATAGAAAAAAGGTGTTTCGAAAAAAGTTGAACCTGTAGGATGAGTTATGCTAGTTTGTCTGCTTTTCAGCTGTCTGCTTTAATTATTGTATTTTGGGGTTTAATTAAAGACAAATATTAGGTCACAAACAATACAATCTCCGTTCGTGAGTACACACTGACTCACTGTGACTTAATGAGGTGACTAAAAAGTTACCATGATTATGAAAACATTTGATGTTTCAGTACATTAGTTTCTCAGAGGTTCATGATGCAAATGTGTGGCATTGCACTGAGCTGTAATGTTCAGATATCTACTTGAAAGTGAGGTGTAATCTTACTGAGGTGTTAAAAAAGTACTAGTTAAATTAGTTTAATATTAAGAAATGCATTTTTAGATTGCTTCCACTGAATATTGCTTAAGAATTTTGTACATGGCCAGCCAATAGACTGCAGCTGGGTTCTGGAAGTAAAAATCAACATTTTTCTCCCCTCTAGGATAACACATTTTTTTAACGATAACTCAAAAACGATTAAAGATAGGCCTATTGTGAGCTGTGATCTTGTTAATCGATGCTAAATGCTTTCGTTGAAACCAT
The DNA here is from genome assembly GCA_032361165.1 of Enteromius paludinosus. Classification (NCBI taxonomy): domain Eukaryota; kingdom Metazoa; phylum Chordata; class Actinopteri; order Cypriniformes; family Cyprinidae; genus Enteromius; species Enteromius paludinosus. Next base: position 12,947,799 of record JAUMHQ010000089.1, on the reverse strand, counting down.
CAACCCACATTATTACAACTTTTTACTTAATCATTTTTAACAGCAAAATTCCTATAGCGACAAACTACATTACCCATGATTCTGTAGAGAAATCCACCAATCAGAAAATCAGATGCTCTTGTGAAACACTTTAAGTTATGAAATGGGTTTCAAACCACACACACACACACATGTTGTTTTTTGTGATTTATGGGGACTCTCCATAGGCGTAATGGTGTTTCTACTGCACAAACTGTATATGGTATTGCCCAACACTGACCCTACACCTAAACTTACCCCTTACAGGAAATTGTGTGCATCTTTAGATTCTCAAAAAAACACAATTTAGTATGTTTTTTAAGCCTTTTGAATTACGGGAACACGTGATGTGCTCATAAGTCACCTTCATATTCTAATACCTATGTCATACCCATGTCATTATACAAATTTGTATTATGTAAACCCGCACAAACACACGCAGAACGTGTGTTTCTGTGAATTGTGGGGACTTTGATTACTTTTATACTGACCAAACAATATTTTCAATGCCCTACCCCTTATAGAAAACATGTTTGCATTGCTACACTGTCAGATAAACATCATACATCATTAATCAATACTATTTTTTCTAATTATTTTGTTCCCTCAGGAATACCGCAGGCCGGCCCCCATAGATTTTCTTTTTTTTATTTATATCCTTGTGGGTCCTTAAATCTTTAAATTTGCCAGCTTCATACATTTGAATGGGCTAATTCAGAAACAGGGCTCTCGTGATGAGTACTACAAAGTGCATTGGACCACCATAGATTTAGTATTTTAACACTCAAAAACAAATGAATGCTATTGCAATTTAGATAAAAAATAACACCTAGTGACATCTATATGAACTTATTGTTTATAAAGAAGAATAAGGATAATCTATCTTTCCTTAAAAAGGCACTGAACTTTATTAACTGAGAGAAAGGTGAGAATAATTGCAAATAAATGTTTGCTCTAATTTGATATAATCCTCGAGAACCAAGAATGTACAGATTTAGTAGAATTCATATTGTAAGCAAAACTCTGACGAAGTTTTGGGGAAAATGACTTCATTCCTTCAGGCGAAACCCTTTGTCTCATGAGGACAGCAGGCCAGCCCGCACAGTGTCAAACATTTAAGGTTTCTGTTTTTTTCTGTCCTTGTCCACAATGTAGCATAAACAAGCACACACATACATATAGTCTTTTTGTTCATAAATGTTGTGAGTCACATTATAGCTGGTTGATGGATGGTTCAGTATAACTCCTTAAAGAAAGGCTTTTTAAAATCTTTGAAGGAACCTGTTTGAAAACAATCGTTTTAGTCCTTGAGTTCGGTGATGCCTGTGCTTCAGAAAGGACTCTTTTCCAGATTTAGTGCTTGAATATATGCGTTTCGCAATTTATTTGTCTGGAACTATGAGCACCAGGAACAGTTTGCGTGTGTATCAGGAATTTGTGTGTGTGTAAACTTGGAGATGTCTACCCCTGGACTGACACAGGGAGTATACAATCTCATTTGACTTGCAAATCTCGATGCAAATGGGAGCCCTGAGTAAGGGTGTGTCAAGAGGTGGTCATGTGTCTGCCAGTTGTGTATGTGGGGGTCACACAGAGAGAGGAGCGTCCTGAAGACTGAGACAGGGACACACATGTAGAATTACTGTGAAGCTATCTGCCCACACTATGAGTGCAGTGGTCCACAGCGTTCTTGTGACGTTTTGTTCTTATTTCTTCTCAAGAATTCTTAGTGAGAGATTGCTTGGAAGAACGTTTTTAGGTGCTTTCTTACGCTATCTTTTTTCTTTAGAACTTTTCTGTTTTCTTTTTTGTTTTTTGCAAATGTGGAAATGTACAGAGTGGTGTCACATATTCATGAATTATGAATTGTCTACAGTTACTATTTTATTTTTTGTTTAATTTAGTTTTTTGTCAAGCCTTTTTAATATTTTATTTCGTTCTACTTTCTAAATTTCAAATAATTTGAAATTCTTTCAGAAATGTTCTAAGCATGCCTTGAACTTTGTTACTTTTCAATTTACATCTTTTGGAATGTTTTTTTTTTTTCAATTTCGGTCTTTAATTTTCTCTTTTTTAACTTTCGGGCTTTCGTTCAAACTTTCAAATGTGGCGGAGACTTAGAGTTTAAACGACATTGTACTTTTAAAATATTCTTTACAAAACACAAACATGTGTACAACGGTGTCTGATTCTGACAGCTTGCTATTCACGAATGGCCTAGAGTAGTTAATAATTGAATAATTCATTTGTGTGTTTCATTAACTGGCGTGTGGTGTTTTCTAGAAGTCTGGATGTGGGCTGTGTTTGTGTTTCTGTGCTTGAGGCTATGTTTTAGGGGTAGTTTCATGTGTGTCTTGGAGGTTGAAGGGAGACAGAATGTGTGGAAAACTGGCTGCTGAGACCCCTGGCCTGATATCAGGCAGAGAATTTAATTTGACTTGCAAATGCTATGCAAATAAGGAGACCCGTGACAAGGTGTGTCTAGAAGGACGTCAAGACATTGCCAGGTGTTTTTCAGAGGGGTTTAGAGCGAGTTACATCATAATGGCTACTGAGGCAAATTAAGTATTGTTGCTCTTGAGTTTACTTTAAAATGATTCATTACCATTACCAAATGCAGTAAAATAAGATAAATAGGTGCATTAGTACACTTAACATGAGGCTGTGTTGATAACACTTTACAATAAGGTCTTGTTTGTTAACATTAGTTAATGCATTAACTAACATAATCTAACAACCAGCAAAATTTGATCATATGTTTTCACTGTTTTATTTTTAATACCTTTCATTCATAGTGCTATACCTAATGTTAAAGATGAATGAATATGGCGGTAATAAAAACTGCAAACTTCATACAATTTAATAGGCTAGTTTAGATGAGTAGTACACAACTTGTATATGCAAAATGCATTGGGCCATAGATTAGTATTTAGACTCTCAAAAATAAATGAATGCTATTGCATTTTAGAACAAATATAAGACCTAGGTGGCATCTATATTAGCTTATTGTTTATAAAGGTGAAAAAAGAATTATATGTTCATTACTATCCTTTACTGTTCTCTCCTTAAAAAGGAACCAGACTTATTAACTGTGAGAAATATTTGCAATTAAACGTTTGCTCTAATTTGATATAATGCTTGAGAACTAGGAATGTACGGGTTTAGTAGAATTCAGAACTTAAGCAGCTAAACCTGTCCGTGGCATTCTGACAAATTTTTTGGGAAAATGACTTCATTCTTTCAGGCGAAACCCTGCTTGCCAGAGCTTCAGGTAGGTGATTAACCTCCCACGTTAAGATGGAGAATCCTCTGGCAGAACTATACCTCAGTCAGATCCAGTTTGTCCTGTTTGCCTCCACTTTCCTCTATCTCTGGAATTTATAGGAAAGAAGAAGTGGTGAAGAGGTGGAGGGGAAGAGGTTAGGCTTATCGGTGTATATCAGGATGTTTCCAGACACATTTTGTGCTTTAGAAGAAGTTGAACCTTTGTGCAACCTGTGGTGGATTCAGAAGTGTGACCCCAATGAAAAGGGGTCATTGGATTCTGCTGTATTTAAACTTCATTTAACTTCTATTATTCCTCTAAAGACTTCCCAATAAAACTTACAATAAAAAGAAGAACAAACCACCTTCTCTGACAGAACAAGCCCAGATGAAACTTAAATAAGATCCTCAAATCATATGGGTCACATTTTTCCCGTTCGGCAGGTCTGCGTCATGACGGGTTTGGACATGCTGGGATCGGAACTCTGAGAATAAGGAGAAGGTGGAAACAGGCCTGACGGGATTCCAGCTCTGTCCCGACTGAAGGAGTATCGGCCCAACATTTTCCCACGAGAACAGTCGGGTCCTTCCATGCGACTCTGGGGTCCCACAGGGTTTTAAGGGAAGAATCCGTGTATAAGGGTATCAGAGATTCATGCACACTTCTGTGACCTTTGTTTTTTGAATGAACGGAAAACAATTTAAATGTTGGATTCTCCTTGAAAAGTTTTTGCTTGTGCAAACATTTGTCCGTGCTGTGCTGTTTAGCCACTATAAATCATTAAGTAACAATCCTATGAATCACTAACCAATGTCTAATTTGCAAGCAGTTTGTCCTGAAGGAGTTCTTTTCAGATATCATCTGCTTTGATGTAAAACACTGAAAGCTTCAATTCATTAATGGTATTTTTAATCTAATAGCAAGAGGTTAGTGAGACACATAGTTACAAGAAATATCCTAATGCTTTATGCAGTTTTTGTGAATGTTGCAGAACATTTCCTTTTAAATCTGTTTCAGCATTAATAAAAATCCTGAAATGACACTTTTACATTATGGAGCCACGCACATGACATGCAAGAAAATAAAAAAAAGCGTAGAATTTACATGATTAAATAGCTTATGCATTTTCAGTATTAAACAATCTTACACTGAAACTTTTGAATGAGTTTATATAAAAAGTTTAATAAATACTCATTTGAATGGTGACTTTGAATCCTTGTTGAAGCTTGTATGCCTCAGTCCCATCCTATTGTAATGCAATAGAAAAGAGCAACCAGAACATTTCTAAAAAACAAAATCATACTGACTTGGACTGACATGAAAGTGGGTAAATTTTAGCTGAATCGTAGTTTCTTGGTTGAACTTTCTTTCATACACATTCCTCTTGATGTTCTAGAACCCGGATCCATGACGTTGCCTTTTCCTATGAATTTGACAAATATCACATGAATGCTTATCGGGTTGCTACAATTGTTTGTTAAGGTGTTAGGTAAAGAGCAATTTTTAATATGCATGAAAAGGTCTCTGTGTTTACTCTTTGTCTGATTAAGTGCAATGTGGGCAGTATGTGAGACATCTGATATTTGTTAAGTAACACGGCTCTGTTTAGCTATCAAAAATAAAATTTGTCAGTAACTTGAACCTGTACTGACAGCAACTTTATTTTAACTTTGTGTCAGTGTAACATCTGTAGGGTAATTATGTTTTTCAAATACCACTGAATCTCTCTTTTTTATGGTGTGTCTAGATTCACAACAGTTTTGAAGTGCAAGAGGTGCTTGAGGTGGGCAGAAACCTGGCTGTGTCTCCTCCTGTATCACTCCTGGATCAGTGCAGCCTGACATGATGTACTTGTTTGGACTGGAGGCAGATATCTCTGAGCTAAACCAGCTGGTTAGGTTCCCAGGACACGGGAGACTGACGTAGGTACATCTGATGAGAAGGATTGCCATGGCCTGTGGCTCTTCACTCTGTCAGGCAGGCTGATGTTGACAATGCTTTGCAATCCGACTTTCTTGCTAACCATATGTCTGTTTATTCTATTGTCACTCTTTCTTTCTTTTCTTGCAATGCTCCCACTGGACCATAATAACCATGGTTTCCCCCACCGAAGGCCTGCTGCTCTCACCTGTGCACGGTTAATTATGCTGTAAAAAATATTCGGGTAATTTTACTGTTAAAGCTGTGGGTGCCAAAAATTCACTATAAAATACAGTGGTGACAGTAAAGTACATATACTGTATTTAATATACCTACTTGCATAGTAGGTATATTAAAAAGTAGAAAGTTGAAAAGTAGCCTGTTCATAAAACATGTCTGATACTAGTAGAATTGAATAAACATTCACATTAAGAAGAAATGTAACTCAAAACACCATATTGTACATTTGCTGATAACAAATAAGAAACAAAATGTTACCGTTTTTGCAAATTATTCATTTCACGAGTTTCCAATTCCTTATAAAATAACCAATGGTGGGCATGTTTGGCGTACAGTCTGGGTAGCAGGCGGAGAGTCGGGCGGACCCCGAGCCCTGGGGATTAACCCCTAGGAGGTGAGGGCTGATCACCGCGTGCCCCCTGGGAGGAGGGTGGGAAGGCTTCTTTCCAAAGAAAGAAGATGCAAGGGAGAGGAAGTCGGCAGTCTTTAAAGGGAAGGCTTTAGCTTCCGGTAGGGTAATTAGGTAATAGGGAGATAGGCAGCAGCTGGTTCATTAATGGTATGTGCTTCTCCCGAAATTTGTTTGTCAAACATCATATAGTAATTTGTGACAGGTCACAGAGGGATTTTTTTGGTAATTCTTTTTGTTTTTCATCATAAATTATATGGCAATTCATTGTTTTACTTTGAAAAACTATAAATTAAGAAAATGTGGACTATACAGTGGGGCAAAAAAGTATTTAGTCAGCCACCAGTTGTTCAAGTTCTCCCACTTAAAGAGATGAGAGAGGCCTGTAATCTTCATCATAGGTAAACCTCAACTATGAGAGGCAAAAAAATAAAAATATAAAATACAAAAATAGAAAATAAAAATCACATTGTAGGATATTGTAGTATTTGGTTAAGTATTTTGGATCTCAATATTGTGTAATATGTCCTTTGTTGGCAATGACAGAGGTGAAAGGTTCTCTGTAAGTCTTCACAAGGTTTTTACACACTGTTGCTGGTATTTTGGCCTATTCCTCCATGCAGATCTCCTCTAGAACAGTGATGTTTTGGGGCTGTCACTGGGCAACAAGGACTTTCAACACCCTCCTAAGATCTTCTAAGGGGTTGAGATCTGGAGACTGGCTAGGCCACTCCAGGACCTTGAAATGCTTCTTACAAAGCCACTCCTTCGTTGCCCGGGAGGTGTGTTTGGGATCATTGACTTGCTGAAAGACCCAGCCACGTTTCATCTTCAATGCCCTTGCTGATGGAAGGAGGTTTTCACTCAAAATCTCACGATACATGGTCCCATTCATTCTTTCATTTACACGGATCAGTCGTCCTGGTCCCTTTGCAGAACAACAGCCACAAAGCATGATTTTTCTACCCCCATGCTTCACAGTAGGAATGGTGGTCTTCGGATGCAACATATTATTTTTCCTCCAAACACGAAGAGTTGAGTTTTCAATTCAATTTTCAATTCAATTCAAGTTTATTTGTATAGCACTTTTCATGATACATATCATTGCAAAGCAGCTTTACAGCAAAGTAATGTTTCATGGTATATGTAGTAGTAGCTTGTACGTGTGCATATGGCATAGATGTGAGATAAAGATCAATTAATGACATAATCGAACAGACAAGGAACATTATAAATTAGTAGCAG
>JAUMHQ010000089.1:12926745-12940602 GCA_032361165.1 Enteromius paludinosus | reverse complement strand
GTTGGCATCATCTGAAGTCCTCTGTGGGGTTGGCATCATCTCTTCTTAAGTGTTCTGGATCCAGGCTGGAGCTTGTTTATTCCTAGTTACCACAGGATGACAATCCTATGATAGAAACAGAACAAATAGGAACAAAATGAGCGTAGCTGCTGTTCAAACTAAGAAAATTAAGATTTGTTAAACCAGAGCTAAAAGATTAATAATGAACATTGAGATGCGTTATTCAAATGCTTGGCTGAAAAGATGTGTAAAAAGGAGTTTTAACCAAAAAGTAATATTTTGGTGTCATCTGACCATATGAAATTCTCCCAATCCTCTTCTGGATCATCCAAATGTTCTCTAGCAAACTTCAGACGGCCATGGACATGTACTGGTTTTAGCTGGGGGACACGTCTGGCACTGCAGGATTTGAGTCCCACAGTGTGTTACTGATGGTAGCCTTTGTTACTTTGGTCCCAGCTCTCTGCAGGTCACTCACTAGGTCCCCCCGTGTGGTTCTGGGATTTTTGCTCACAGTTTTTGTTATCATTTTGAGATCTTGCGTGGAGCCCCAGATCGAGGGAGATCATCAGTGTTCTTGTATGTCTTCCATTTTCTAATAATTGCTCCCACAATTAATTTCTTCACAACGCAGATTCAGTCTTCCCAGCCTGGTGCAGGTCTACACTTTTGTTTCTGGTGTCCTTTGACAGCTCTTTGCTCTTGGCCATAGTGGAGTTTGGGGTGTGACTGTTTGAGGTTGTGGACAGGTGTCTTTTATACTGATAACAGAGGACAGAGGAGCCTCTTAAAGAAGACGTTACAGGTCTGTGAGAGCCAGAAATCTTGCTTGTTTGTAGGTGACCAAATACTTATTTTACAGAGGAATTTACCAATGAATATATATATTTTAAGTGGGAGAACTTGCTCAATTGGTGGCTGACTAAATACTTTTTTGCCCCACTGTATTTCTAAGTCATATGACAGATTATAATGCAATGTTAAATGCTACAAGTGAATGCAGTGTAGATCTTAAGCACACTTTTAAGACCTTCACATTTGTGTAACTGCTGGTACTCAGCTATAACTTAAGCTAAGTATTCTCGAACATTGCTTATTTTGCTTTCCACTGAAGAATATTAATGTTACTACGAATATTTGCACAGGCCTTTTAAACATTTTGCTACACACTTTTTTAAGTGTGTACAGTACATTAGTACAGTTTCACAGTTAATGAAATCTCATTTTAATTGGAAAATAGCATCTCTTTGCAGTAAACAACACGTATATGCGTCACATGCGTTCACACATCTCTCTTTCACTCTGATGTTATTGAAGAGAATGAGAAGCAGGGTGACAGTACAGGTTAGTCGTGCATGTCCGGGTTGTGTTGTATGTGTTAGCATGTCTGGACTGATCCCGGATCCCAGGGGAGAGGTCTAGGGCGTGATGGGAGGGTGAGGGGGCAGAGACGAGCTGAGCCGAGCCTGTGGTGATTCACTCTTATCCCAATCTGGTTCTGCCAGAAGGATCACATAGCACCACTCTTACATCCTCCTTTTCTATCCTGTCCTTTCTTCTTGTTTTTGTGTTCCTTTTACATCATTGCGTGTGCGCGATCACACGTTTGTGTATGTGTGTGTTTGCAAGGGTGGGACAGAATTGTAGATGGCTTTTGGCTTTACTTCTCATTTTGTTCGCTGTAGCTCTGTTCCAAAACACAGTGAGCTGGGTATTTAATATGTAGTCATGACCCCAATCAAAGACCTTCACAGGTGACAAGTTAACAGGGCTACCCTCGATTTCTCTGATTGACTAAAAGTCATTCAATTGAAGCATTTAGTCGACTAATCACACGTTTATATGAGTTAGTCATATAATAGATGGCTTTCATTATTTACAGAAGCACAACATTTTTATTATTGTGAGAGCTCACAAATGAAAGCAGACCTGACCTTTTATCCGTATGATCAAAAATGTAGCATTTTAAGTTATCTGTCAAGCAGTGAGCACACTACTGTTCAGCTTCCACGCAAACATTTGATAGAACACATTTTTTCTACGTTAACGTTAACGCAAGCAGCCATGTAATGATGCTACTTACCACATTTGAGGTTGATGAAGGAAACTAATGTTTGCATGTCCTGATCAGTGTACTGTAATTACCACACAGACCAGCTTTAATAATCTACATGACTACACCAGTTCAAATGGAATTAAATAAGTAATAAAAGTCTGACCGACTAAGCCTCTTCTCTGCGATTAATGGTTAGTCCACTTTTAGGGGGCAGCCCTACTAGTTTTTAAAACTCTACATAGGCAGAATCTCTGTGAGCCAATTCTTTTGCATTGGCTTTAATAGAGTCTTCCATTAGCATATGCTATAAGAGCATAATACTCAAATAAAACTGCACAGCATAAGCAAAAATTAGCAAAAGAGTCAGTTTTTTATTGTTTTTATGAATTTTTTTTTTTTTTTCAGTGTTCAGCATGTCATTTCACTGAGCCCACCACAATGCATTCTGGGATTACCTCCTCCATGATGGAGACATATGATGCTGCCTTAAAATTTAAGGCTAGAACGAAGGATCTTATGAGGTAGCCAGTTAAAATAGCTATCTTTGCATCACGATGCTGTAAATATAGGCAGCTCACTAGATATACTATTATATATACTATAGAATTGTGCTTTTTTATTAGTTGTTTAGGTTTTCATTGAATATTTATATTTTATTTTGCTACTTTTACTACTAATACTTCTTTAAATGAAGAAATAAATAGTTTTAGTTTCAGTTTTGCACTTTAATTTGTTTATTTATTTATTAAAACACTATGCAATGAACCCTGAAACACAAACACAATGCTTAAATAAAAATGAGAATAATTTAAATACACATAATGTAGAGTGCAGTCAATGATCTATTTAACAGTATTTGGAATGGAACATTTATGTCTTTTTAATATTTGAAATGTATGTGTGTTGCATTGGTGGGTGCTTCTGAGTGGGTAGATGTTGGAAATAGCCCGTGTTTATAGAATGCATTGCCCTTTTCCGCAAACCCGCCTCCCTGTCTTTAACAAAATCTGTTTTCCTGTTGTGTAAGCACCCCAAGCACTCAGGCGTCTATTGTTTGTATCAGCACAACTGCATGTTTGCATGAATGTGTATGTAATGTGTATTTAAGTGTGTGTGGTTGTGTGTGTGTTTATGGGGGAGGGTGCAGAGTTGAGAAGCGCTTATCAGGTCTCAAGGCTCTGCACCTGTTCTTTATAACTCACCTGTCACTCAGCTTTAAAGCTACGATACATACCTGTATGCTCACGCTATGCGTTGACATTATATAATAAAAAGCGAATAGGGTCACGTCATAGCCTGGGTTTCCCCCTCCACTCGTGTTAAATATTTGATCTGCTAAAAATCCATTCCTTGGAAGTGTTTTTGTGTATGAGATGTCAATAAATTCGAGAGGTTAATGGAAATAATGTGAAGGTAAAAATACAGCAAATAAGAGTTTTTGTCTTTCATGTGGCTGTGTGGGTGTACAGGTTGAGGTGTGGTAGTGAAGTTTATTTGTTTGTGTTTGTGTGTATGTGTGCAAGGTGTGTCTGTGGTTCAGGGAGTGTTTTGGTCTGTAAGACGGTATAGGTTTGTTCTGGGTCACATGCGAGAGGATTGATGTGCTCTGACAGAACCGCTGTGTTCACTATTGTCCCGTATGAGTTCAAGAATGCTGGCTGCTAAAGCATATTTCAAATATACAATTAAGGATACTTTTGAAATGGCCCAAATGGATGCTGGATTAAAACAGCAGGAAGTGGAATTAACTGAACTGGAATTCAGCATTATTTTAATGCAGGTCTTGTGTAAACACGTATAAGCAATTACTCAATTCATTTTGCTTGTTTATTTCCTGATGCACTTTTACACTTAGTTTAGTGCTGTGAAAACGATAAATGAAAATCATTAGCGTTTTCAGTTTTGCCATCTAGTACAACGATGTTGTTTCTGAAAGGTTTGTTTAAATAAATGCAGATGCTGACTTTTTAATACATTTTTCACACTGCTGTTAGAGCTCGGTAAGATTTGTAGTGTTGTTGAAAGAGGTTTCTTAGTACAATAGAGTAAAACAGCAATAAAGTGAAATATTATTGCAATTTAAAATAACTGGTGTGCACCTATACTGATCAGCCGATATATTTGCGCTGATTACAGGACCAACTGTATTGACAAAACGCGCAGACATATCAGGCAATGAGCATCTGTGCATCCTAGTGTTCTGGTTTATATATATATATATATTGTCATTTATTCCTGTGATGCAAAGCTGAATGTTCAGCATCATTATTCCAGTCTTCAGTGTCACATGATCATTCAGAAATAATTCTAATATGCTGATTTGCAACTCTAGCATTATAAACGTATGTGCTGTCATTCTTAAGCAATTTAACACTTCTCTGCTGAATAAAAAAAAGTAAAAAATACATATGAATTATATTTTAAATGGAAATATAAAAACATTCATTATTTATATCATTAAATGTTTCTGGAAATTGTTAATGTGTTTAAGTATAATTCATAGCTTACTACTAAAACTACACTTACAGCAGAATCTCATTCCATTTTAATTCTACTTTTACTTCTAATTATACATTCTTTGGCTGCTTCATCTGTGATTGGCTGCGCAATTCTCTTTGACGCCTCCACCACACTGTCTGTCCGACTTGTGAATAACCTCACAAGGGTGTTGAAGTGGAACATCCTGGGACTTTATTTTCCAGGATCACATATTATCTTACCAATGGGTGGTAAAGGAAAGGCTATGGTAATGATTCACCCAGAGAGTACAGTGAATTGCCTTGGGGCACCACTAAGACTTCCTTTCCAAAATGTGTGCTGATGACTAGACGGCATCAACAATGGAGAATGATTTAGAGTACAGGAACTGCTGGGGCCAGTTGTATTGTGTGCAAGGACAACTTCAGCTGAATCAGCAAGACCAGGCAGTTTGCGGTGGATTTCTGCCATGCCAGGGAACCCCTGAAACACTTTCTGACCACTTCTTACAACATCTGTCCAAAAATCTTAAAGATGTATGTTAATAAATTTGGCAATTACAAAATAGTGGAAAATCCCAGCACACAGGAGATTGCGTTATGAGGAGGTCTTTCGTGCCTTGTTTTCAAAGTTGTTTCTATTCTGTACCTGCATTTTGCCCTTTGGGTTTCTTTTTTGTTTTGTAATGTTTTAAACTCTTAAATTCACTTCCTTATATCTTTCTCCAGTCTAGCTAACAGGCATCTTAGCCTCCACATTTATTTATGTTGAATAGGAACAGTCTACTTTGATGGTCTGCCCACATTGCTCACATCCACTTTTTTACTTTTCTAAGCTGTGAAATATTGAAGGCTGGGGAGGAATTGTCCCTTTTTTTTCTCTCCAGTGGATATTTCCCATGGTCATGACTGAATAGCAGTGCATGTTGTCTTATTATGCTTTATCTGTTATTTAATTTGGGTAATGGGTAATTCCAACATTGAATGAACATGCAATATGTAAAATAAATAAAAAGGTGAAAACATGCACCAGACTTGTTTTAATAGGAACAGTCACCCAACAATGAAAATCACCTTCAGGCCATTGAAGAAACGTAGTTTAGAAACGTTTTTTTTATTTTTACCAATAGATCCTCTGCAGTGAATGGGTGCCGTCAGAATGAGAGTTCAAACAGCAGATAAAAGCATCACAATAATCCACACTACTCCAGTCCATCAACTAACATCTTGTAAAGTGAAAAAATCTGTGTGTTTGCAACAAACAAATTAATCAATAAGGCATTTTAACTTGAAACCATTACTTCTTGAGTCCACGAAAATCCATCTCCTGTTGTCCTCTCACATCAAAACCCACCAACCTATTTGTTTAGAGCTGGTTTGGACTGTTTTTGCTTGTAAATGGAGAATGGATTACTTACTGTGATGTTTGAACTCTTATTCTGCACCCATTCACTGCAGAGGATCACTGCGATGCTAAATTTCTCAGAATCTGTTCTTATTAAGAAACACACTTATCTACATCTTGGATGACTCGAGGGTGGGTACATTTTCAGCCAATTAGATTTTTTCTTTAATTACAAAGTAATAACTATAGTCATTATATAGTGTATGTTTGCTTGTATATATACTGCTTTTGTGTCTATTAGTCAATGCAACAACTATTATAATAATAATTGATATGATGACATATATACACATATGCAATTTTTTTTTATTTGATGGTTAGTATTATGCCTGCATTGGAATATTTCACTTTTAACATTGGACTACACTACAACAGCATGTCAAAGGTCACACTTTACAATCACTTACATTATATAGTGTTGGCCTCATGGATGTTTAATCCACTTTTTAGTCTATGTGAGAATTTAGGAAGTAGACCGATGTGCTGTGGTATTCGCGGTACCATCCCAATACATTGGCTTTGCCTTAAAAAGCAGGCGACTGGATTGATTTATGTGCTATGTTTCTTAATTTTGTTATTCCTTTAAACACCAGAACTCTAACCTCTGGGCCAAAAGTTTGTCCAAAAGCAGTGCGTAATGAGTCAGCTGTGCAAAGTGGCAGTGAATCTATGTGTGTTTTGCATAACTCCTATGCTCCCTCTTCCCCATTCCGATCAAACCATCACACGGTGAGTCGGCTTGATCTACTCGTTCTTTCTCGGCTTTGCGTGTAGTTTGTATGTAGTCCATTTGATGAGATTTCAAAGGACGAAGTAAGTGTGAAGCAAATATCGTTTGAGCACTTGTATGTGATTTAGTTTGTGTGTGTTTTCAGATGGATTTGAGACTCTGTGTGTTAAAGGATAAAACGTGAAGGTAGGTTGAAGCGCCTCAGTGATGGAGGCTTGGCTACATGGGTAACTTTCTTTCATTCCCCAGTCTTTTTCTTTTTTTGGGGCTTGTTTGGAAAAAGAAAACTATTTTTAGAAATGTTCTCAAATTGACAGTTTCGACTTTATTTTTGAGCTCGCCGGTTACTATGGCAACAGTTTTGAAATTATTTGTGAAAGTGTGAAAAGAAAGTGGAAAGTCGTTGTGACGTTTGATTTTTTTTCAAGGTCAATGTTTTTTTACTTTATTGATGATTTGATGATTTTTTTTTCTGTGTTGGTGTCAAAGGACTTACTGAAAAAAACATTAAGGAAACTTAACCCTAAAAGGGTACTTTTTAGTTAGTCAGTGCTTCAGATTCAATAAAGGAATATGTGAAATTACTTCTGAAGTGTTTACCAAATTTTCTCTACAGTTCACGAGCATAAAGTATATGTCCCGTTGAAAAGTAAATTTGATTTCTGCTCATTTAGACAAAATCTTTTTGTTTTTATTTATCATTGACTGTGAAACAACAGTTGGTCACTCAGTATTGTGAAAGTCATCCATGCTATAGGTCTACTTGAAAATGAATGGGCTATATTAAGCATATTGTTCATTTCTTCCAATGAATTGGTTCATTTGTGCAGCTCTGCTCATTGACTCAATGATCGGTCACAGTGGTTAATAGCTATTTTAACAATTGGAATAAAGCAAAACACATATGCACCACATTTCTAATGCTTTTGCATCTGTATTAAAGCTTGAAAGCTTTAGTATGATTATTTCAAATGCAATAATTATTTTGTTTTGTAGGAAAAATAATGAGTTATAATTTATAATTGCGTATTTACCAGTTTGGTTTTATATCTACAGGCGAAGTATTTATTTTTTTTAGATATTGAAGCATTCTTGTCTATTCTTTATGATACAGTATGAAGATTGTTTGAGAAGTCCTCACTGATATGTTGTCATTTTTACTTTGTATCCATTAAACAACAAACAAAAACTTATGTCTTATCTATCTGACCTTCTGTGCTTCAAATTTTTTTCAATCCTATCCACTTTCTCTCTCTCTCTCTGTGTGTTTCTCTGTGGTTTTTGTCTCTGTTATCTTAGCTTAGGTCTGTCTGAAACCCAAGTGCTTCTGATGACACATTACCCAAGTGCTCTGCTCTGATAATGCCTAGCTCTGCGTGTGTGTGTGTGTGTGTGTGTGTGTGTTTGTGCATGCACACATATGTGAAGGGGAACCCAGAGTGGTGGCTTCCCAGTTTAATAGCGATGTGGTTTAGGGTGGAAATGAGAGAACTCAAAACGTATTTTCCACCTTTTGTCTTGCAAAGTTGCAGAAATGTGTTCAGTGGTGGTGTGCGACTTCAGCTCTTCTGATTTGAAGTACTAAAATGTATTTGCTAAAATAAGTCATGCTAATATGATATATGCCATTCAATCTATTTAACCCATTATATATACACACACACATTTAATGTAATTATTAATTTAAAATAACTATTTTTTTTATTTATGTTATACAAGTTTGTTAAATAAAAATAAATTAATTTGTAATCTCTGCTTAGTTTTTTATTTTATTTTATTTATTTATTTATTTTTTTTCATTTTCCGCATTTATTCATCGTAGTTTCGGCACAGTGCAAATGTGTTAAGTATTAACCTCTCATTTTTACAGCTAGCATAATTCTTTTCCTCATACTTCTCTTTTGCATTTCTTCTAAGCATCATCAGCATTATTTTTTAACACTTTCCATTGTATCATCTTCTGCCACTCTTTTTCACACATTCTCGCACTGTCCATCACTGACAGCCTCTTCTCCCTCTGTATTGACCCAATCACACTAACACAAATTGAAAACATCTCCAAATCCCTCCTCCCTCTGTCATAAGAGGATATTTCTGTGATATTAAAAAGGTATGTGTGTGTGTGGCTATAGGGGAAGTGACTTGTCTAGTTGTTTTCATTTCGTACTCCAGCTCTCTTACGCTAACCACTAGCAAATCGCACACATATACTACTTCTCCTTTTTTCTTTTCTTTTGTATGATGTACTCATATTTGTGTACTTGCATGCAACATAATTTGAGAGCATGTAACACATTCATGGTACACAATGCACTAAAAATACACTCATTTCTCAAATATCCTTAGTTTGTAACTTGTGGTTGCAAAGACATAGATACTTAAAAGTACACAATTTGGAAACCCCCTCCTGAAGGGCTAGAGCTTTTAATAACAATTGGTGCATATCAATGCGAGTTGTCTGTTTGTTTTTATACTTGTGTGTATTTATTGAAGCCGTACTGCCATTTAATGTACTACTATAAAGCGAGTGATAACGCTTAAGCAGGTGTTGTGGAATCCCCTGACTGCATTGCACTACACACACACACACACACACACACACACACACACACACTCGTACCACACCCCTGCAGCACACACTTACACAACTTTGATAAATAGACTTTTACAATTAACTTTTCACTTAGTGAGCCTCATCTATGCAACACAGACAGAGTGAAACAATTGAATTAAAAAAAATTAATTCAATAATTAATAATAATTTAATTATTAATATATAATAAATTAGAATAAATTATATTACATTATTTATATATAAATAATTTTATAAAAATTATTTTGGAATCAATTTTGAAACATAAAAATAGAAAATAAGAAAACATTCATTTTGAAAAAAGCATTTGAAAGGAATATGTATTTTTTTTCTTTATTCAATATATAATATTAAATAATGTATGAATAAATTTGAACATTAAAAAGGAAAAGAATTTAATAGAAATTTAACTTTGTGAATAAAAGTGTTGATTTGTTTTTATTGTTTTTTATTTACTTTTAGTTTAAATCACTTGGGAAAATGAATTGTTAAAAAAAATATTATTATTAAGTATAGTATCTTTTTTCACATTTTTATGTATACACACACACACACACACACACACGTGTATGGATGTTAAAATAAGGAATTGTATTTAGAAATATTGAAACATGTTGTAATATTTGAAAAATCTTCAAATAAAGTGAGGGGAAAATTCACCTGTTGCTTATTTTTTTTTTCAGATTTGCTCGTATTCATACAAATGACGTATATAACATGACATTTCCGAAAGAGTGTTTTTTAGGAATGATTCAGACAAATTCATGAATGACTGTCAATGCGTTTACATCACATGCGTGACAGCCGGACTCAAATCACATGTTGCAATGTTTCGATTCTAAAACATAATGTGTTTGAAATGACACGTATTACAAAAAGACAGGTCTGTGGAAAAAGCTTCTAAACACCACCGAAGAGGAGAAACCGGAAAGGCTTGTGACCAACCCCGTACTGTCATTTACAGACAACACTTTCACTTTCATTTTACTGGATTCTGAACCAGTTGCATCACTGTAAATATGAATATTCTGGGAAAAATGATTATAGAGTAACTGGGAGTGACACATTCAGAGATTTCAAGCTGGTGATGTCCAGTGACCGATGACGAGTGGCCCAAATCATGTGTGTGTGCTGCTTCATTTGCTGTCAGGATCATTTAGAGGGTAACAAAAGCGTGGCCAGCAGCCTGGTGTTGGGGGTTCAGTGCAGGGGGTATGCATGCATGCGTGTGTGTGTGTGACGGGAGTGTGTATCAGGATGAATAATGAGCTCCATTTAGTCTTTTCATTCTGCTCTATTTCACCAGGTGAATGGAGCACAACACACACATACACAATCTGACTTAGCGCGGGAAGGCTGCTTTTTTACTTTTTTAGCAACAAAATAACCCCAACCCCCATTTATACATGCACATTCATATTCACTTTTCTGCTCTTTTCAGAACAGTTTTGCCCTTGTTTGAATAGCTCGGACCGTACGACGAAAGTGAACGTATGCAGATTATTTCCCTTAAGGAAATGTTTACTACAAAGATATGGCATTATTCTCAGCAGGACCAGCAGTCACCGAACAGGCCCCTCTGGGCTTTCAGCTTTACACAGAAGCGGTAGTTCTAGTTTTGCCCCCTGTGTAAAAGTGTTTGTGCGTGTGGGTGAAGTGTAGGTCTGAGTTTGATATGAAAAAGAGGATGTTTTAAAGAACAACACTAGTTCCCACCGACTTTCACTGTACACAAAAAACACTTTTTTGGAGTCATTTACATGTGCATATATATATAAACATATGGCTCAAACTAGATGTTGCAGTTGTTAGTCCACAAATAGTAAATTTTGCAAACTCATAATTTGAGAAACTGAAAACTAAATTGTACACTTGACATCACTTCAAAAATGACCAAGATGGCAGTAGATTGATGCTGATAAATTTTATGTAACGTGGTGCTTATAAAAACGTAAAGAAATAAATATTACTATATCAAAATAGTAACAATTGATAGTAATTCATGTAAATGTAGTGATTTGATTGTTTAATATATATGTATGTATATATATATATGTTATATGCTATATATATATATGTGTGTGTGCATAAATTACTAAAAACTGTTGATGTTTGTAGAAAGCTGTACAGTTTATTATCACATCAGTAAAACTTGGCTTCTGGCAGCTGTTCATTATTTAATCTTGGGGGCACAGCGCCTCCCGTTTTGTAGAATAGCCTGAATAATTTATGAGTTTATGTATTTAAACTGTTGGTGTCTCACATTACAGTACTCCTGACATGATGTTTTCCAAACGGACAGTATTGAACTAAACTTTTAGGTCTAATATTTTAATTAGATCACTAATTCGCTGTAAAGGGAAACACAATGACTTAGTATATTAGCTGATTTCAGTGTGTTTTTTAAACTGTTCTTTAATGATCTGTTTCCTTGTTGTTCTTGCATTTCTTTTGTCATGTGTTGTAGCTTTTCTCTTTGACCTACTTCTCATCTGTGAACTGTTGCACTGTTGTTTTGTGCGTGTGTGTGTGTGTGTATGTACAGTTAATTTTGTTTTTCTGTGATTATCAGTCACTGGCACGCTGCTCTATAGGTTTCTGCACTCTCACAAACGAACGGTCAAACGAATGCATGCCAACGCGAG
This sequence comes from Enteromius paludinosus, assembly GCA_032361165.1. Taxonomy (NCBI): domain Eukaryota; kingdom Metazoa; phylum Chordata; class Actinopteri; order Cypriniformes; family Cyprinidae; genus Enteromius; species Enteromius paludinosus. Next base: position 12,928,696 of record JAUMHQ010000089.1, on the reverse strand, counting down.
CCAAATCTGAGGACAGAGACAGTTTCTTTAGCTAATCACCATCAGTGCAGCGCTCCCTCGCTCGGCCCTCCTCCCTTTCTCCTCTTTCTTTTCTGTCGCTTTCTCTTTATCTGATCAATCTGTGTATGTTTCTCTGAGTTTGAGAGAGTGTGTGTCTGAATTCACGTGTCTGGTTGCCAGCGGATCGTTTTGGGCAGGGGTCTGGTCCTGTGTTCTCCTCTATCACTAATAAACCATCTGTCTCCTCAATCCCTCCATGTGCTTGTGTGTGTGTGTTTGTGACTTGGTTTTGGTTTGTTTCGTTAACACTCATCATTTCAACCTTTACCTTCTCTGCCCTTCCTTCATCTTCCATCTTTCACGTATTTCTGCTGTTCTTGTCATTTTGTCAAAGAGATCAAATGTGTCTTTATTAAAAAGTGTGTTTAAATGTTTGAGTCTGTTTACTTCATAAATGTTTTTAGCTGCACTGATGTGCACTTGTAGAAGAATCGACATTGATACATTAATTTTGAAATAAATTATCAATAATAGTTGAAAAGTGGCAGGGCTTCCACAAGAATATTAAGCAGCTCAGTTGATTTCAATGTTGATGGTAATGTTGCAAATCAACATATTGAAATGATTTCTAAAGCATCACTGCTGAAAATTCAGCTTTGCATCACATTTTCAAAGAGAACATGGTTAGTTTAAAATAAATGATTGTTATTATCAAGTCTCTGGATTATAATTTGTTTTATAAAAGTACATTGTGAGAGTAATGCCCTGATTTATTCTTTAGGCTGATTTGAAGTGTTTGGTATAGTGTAAAACAACTAAATTGGTAAGGCTGATTTGAATGCTAAATGTACTTAATAATGTAATAATTTGTATCACATTATTCAGTCATATGTTCCAAACCTGTATGACCTTTTTTTTTTTCTTTGCAACAAAAAAGAAAATTTTGCATACTGTGTTGGTCCCTTTTTTTCCATACAAATGAATGTGAACCGGAACATTTCAGCTCCAAAAGTACCGAAAAACATAGTAAAAGCTGTCCGTATGACTACATTAAAAGTCCCTTGTTTGATTTATCCTCCCTTCGAGCAAGTTTAGAATTTGTTTTAAAGAGAGAGTTTGAAACTGAGAATCAGATCGGTCCGATGATGAACAAATTATCCAGAAAGTACAAAATAATGATTTGTTCAAGATTTGTTCTTTCTCTTATAAACTTAATGTGTTGTTTATTAATGCACGTTAATTTGGCGTATACATATGACTATAAACAAATGTATTGCTTATTAATGCAGCGACCGTATGTTTGGATTTATAGGTCAAATTATGGTCATGAAATTAGTTTATAATTAGATTGATTGAATAAATGTGTGTTGATATGTAAGAAAATGTGTATGAATATATACATGTATATTTTTATGTAAATACTGAGGAAGGTCCTGCATGATCATTAAATAATAATATTGTAGGTATAATCCATTTTAGTGTAGTCCATATAAAACATAAATATATACAGTGAGGTCAATAAGTATTTGATCCCTCTGGGATTTTGCAAGTTAGGGGTCTACAATTTTTAAAGTATAAGTAGCAACAAAAGACCCTTTTTGGACCTTCACAAAGCTGGAAAGGGCTATGGGGCAATTGGCAAGCAGCTTGGTGAGAAAAGAACAACTGTTGGAGCAATTGTCAGAAAATGGAAGAGGCTAATGAAGACTGTCAATGTCCCTCGGACTGGGGCCCCGCGGAAGATCTCTCCTCGTGAGGTATCAATGATGTTAAGAATAGTGAAGAATAAGAATAAGGTCAATGCCGTGAAGAGAGCTGGGACCATCGTGTTCAAGGCTACTATCAGTAATACACTAAGACTATTGTGACATCTCGGGCAAAAACCTCCTTCCCTCAGTCAGAACATTAAAGATGGGTCGTGGCTGGGTCTTCCAACATGACAATGACCCAA
>JAUMHQ010000089.1:12894447-12922587 GCA_032361165.1 Enteromius paludinosus | reverse complement strand
GTGATTTGGAGCTGGTTGGAGCTAAACTCTGCAGAGCTGTGGCCCTCCAGGAATTGAGTTTGAGACCACTGATCTAGACTGTTTAGGGTTAGTGGAATAAGTTGACATATACTTGCAAGTTTCTGATAGTCAGTATGTTTTGGGTCCATCGAAATATATATATATATATATATAATAAATAATACTCCGATAGTTGCAAAGTTACTTAACCTAAATTTGGCTTCAAATGCTGAAAGTAGTTTTATTTCGGTTGTATTGATGTGCGTTCAGACTGGAAAGAAAGCAGTAAGCCAAAGATATTTTTTTCCAAAACACACTTTATTTACAAAGGCAGTTATAAAAGTTTGTATAAAAAAAACGTATGAAAAGTTCATAATCAGTGTAAAAAAAGTGTTTGTACTTGAAGCTAATACAAAAAGGCAGCGAATAACAAAAACGTTATTGCTAAATGCTTTTGATTGGACACTGCAATCTTAGTATCAAAGGGTGATTGTAATATCAAAAACAAGCTGACTAGATATAAAAGCGACAATCATTTCAGTGTTTCAAAAACTAGAAATACCAATGTAAATCTGATTAACAATTGACATACAAAAGTCTTTATGAAAACATGATCAAGAAATGTTTCATCATCTCAAAGGCATATCTGTAACCATTTAAACCCTTGATTTGAAAATGCTTGGTAAACCTTGTTTTTTTCTTTTTTAGCGAATACAAAAACTGAAAATAAACAAACACAAACCCTGAAATAGTGCTAATACAGTGAAAGCTTGACGTTGTGGTTTCGATCTCGAACGCTTTTTGAAATGGCAACACTACTAAACTGGCAGAGTACCTTTGTACACTAGACATCTCACCTAAAATCTACATTAGGCAAACTTGAATTTTCAAACTTGGCAAAGAATTTTTAGGCATTGGGCACGGTTTGTTTTGGCCGGGAATACATACAGTAGCAGTGCTGTGATTGAAATACATACGATCTCTGCGAGGGCAGTTCTTTCGGACACCCACAGATATGGAGTACAAATCTTGTCTAGTTTTGGGTGACTTTGATAATGCTAGGAGAACACACACTCCTCACAATTAACACACATTTAGCGATTAAGAAGTGAGCAATACTGGGGTCAAACACTGGCAAAGGCGCCCACCGTAGTTAATTATTATTCTTAATACAAAATAATAATAAATTACTGCAAATTGTTCCTTATATTAAAATCCATAAAATTAGAACCCACATAGAGAATTCATTTCCCATATATAATACAAAATATATAATACAATATTATTAAATTTAAATAAAAAAGGTAGAAAAACACAACATGAAAAATGTCTTTGGTTGCTTGAATCAAACGACGGCACAGCTTAAACATTGGCGACTGTGCAGTCTACAAAATGGCTTTTAGCCTCTCCCAAATAATGTACCACCAAAGTAGGAGTGTTCCTCTTTTACTTCTTTTCAGAATGATTGTCTTCTTTCACTCTTTCTATATTTGTCTCTGTCTCTTTACATGACCAGTGCTCGCGAAGAATAATTGCTGAGGTATTTGTGCGTGGCTTCGGAGGGCATCGTCTGCTCTTCCATCTTCCCACAAAGCACCTGTTCCCATGTGCTCAACTGCTGAGAGAGAGAGAAAGGAAGTAAAGATGGAGAGAAGTAGAAAACGTCAAAAAGATGAAGGCGATTGGTCAGGTTTTGCATAGCCTAGTAAATCATAACTTAACAATTTTATGGGGCAATTCAGCACCTGGAGTCGTAAAGTCAATGTGTGCTACTACAAAACGAGCTATAAAATTTGACCAACCAACTATACACATTGAAGCATTAAAACATTTCATTTAAAAAGTTTTAAATAATATTCGTTTTCATCCTTTGCTTTTGGATGCTATCGGTTACTGTGATACATTGACTATAATTAATGACCGAATAAATATAGTAGATACGCTACCTGCATTGGGCTTCCCATAGGTCTGCGGGGCAGCTGGGCTTTGTGTCCGTCCTCAGTTTTCTCTGCATTTGGCAGCATCAGCACAGAGCTAGTCAACAGATCCTATAGATCCCACATAGAAAAGAGCCGTCACATATCAACGCAATCCTGAGAAAAAACATGTGACGTACGTATACAAGCGATATCAAAATACTCACAGGCATGTCGTGGGGGGAGCCACTGGATGGGAACAGCTGGGTGTGGAGATCTTGCCCTTCCCACTGCAGACAAGCTGACTCCATCTATAGATCCCAATCCACAAAATCCACTAATATTACTGGCTACATCAAAATACACCATGCATAAAAGACTGTATATATAATATCTAAGGTCTAATTCACACACACACACACACACTCTTATGCAGAATAATCAGACAAGTTTGACTGCACACTGATATTACTAACAAATTCAAATAGCAACGTACAGACAAGAAGCTCTTACATTTCAGCTATTTGAATATCACATTGAGACGTATTCAAATGAAGGGGACTGCATTATCCCAAACTGACCTCCTGTTTGATCTTCTTTAGGGGGGGCTGGTCCAGATGCACCCCCCCAACGCTGATCTCACACTCCTGAGGCTCCTGTTTAATAGCAGAGTCCAGTGAAGGACTGTGGGCCTGGAACAGAACAGAGTCTTGAATAAAATATTCCAAACTAATATATCGGCACTGTATCGGTTACCGGCCGATAATAAAGGCTTTTAACTTATTGGATATTTAATTGTGCTTTTTTTCTTTGAACTCTAACTACTAAGTAATTTTTTTTTAAACACTATAATGAATATTAATAATCATATTTTACATTTTTAACATAAAGTAGTACAAAATTAAAATATAATAATAATAATATAACTAATATATAATAATTACAAATAAATACATGAATATATGAATACAATAAAAATACTAAAACAAAAATATTTTTTTTTTATTTTATATATAATTTATGTAATTTTATGTCATTTAGTCTCACCCTCTTCAATGGTCCGTATTTGGTGTCTTGCATTGTCAGTGTGGACTTGAATGGAGTGGGTGTGCGAGGAGAGCACTCCATGATGGAACGCCTCAGGTTTGGGGTCCTGAATCTGAAAGCGAACGCACACATGTACGTGAGTGTCTCATTCACGTGAATCTCTTTCAATTGAATTTAACTTGTGATATTGCATTGTGTGTATGTATGGTAAACTTTCTAAATCAGGTCATAAAGAATGCAACTATAAACGCAGAGAATACTGGAATGGGCCCTTACAGCTCATTTTCCTTCTGAGGCCGAAGAGCAAGGTCTTGCTGCAATGCTTTCTGGGAGCAGACAGGCGAAGATGTGACAGGTAAGTTTTGACTGTCTGTGTCTGGGCTCACTGATGCATTAAAGAACTGCAACAGAGAAAAAAAGAGGAGAACAATCAGATATTGAACTGAAAACCACATACTCAATATTCAGAGGTGTGGGTGGACCTCTAAATGGGGTCAAAATCAGCATACATCTGATTCCAAAAACTGACATAGGACTAACACTACTGTCTCTAGGCTGAAAGCGTTATGGTGATTAGGGTACCGTACGATCAGAGCATTGCTAACATTTAGCGAAGAACACTGCAAATATTTGCTAAGCATAACCTGTGAAGTGCAACATAAGTGAAACAATTTTAAAAAGTGATTGCATGCATAAAATTGTGCATCAATAACCCAGTGTTCGAGATTTCTTTCAATTTCCCCCTGGTAATCAAGAAAGCAACAACATTCCTTCATGCAAAATACCGAGCTGAACCCGAACGATTTCTGATATTAAAGTCAAATCATGTAGTGTTTGACTTCACAAGGAAACGAATGTACTAAAACCAACAGTGCCACCGATTAAACACTCATTTTAAAGAGATAAAAAAAGTTAAGGTGTCATAAAAGTGTAATACACTAATATATTTTTCTCTTGGGCTCTATAAATGGGTTATGTTTGGTGACGTGACTTACGGATGAGTCCTATGCGTGTTGACTAATGCAGATTGTTATTTATTAGTGTGAAGAGATTGATTCAAGGTGCTTAGATAATCAATGATTGAGTTATTGGGTGACTTGTTGCTTATAGCAGAGCGTTTTCAGGCTACCTGAGAGGGAGAAAAGGGCAGGTGTCTGGTGGCTGAATGTTTGGGTGTAGAACAAAGAAATGTGAGGGTACTGCTGTCATCACTGTGGGTGGGCGAACCCTGATTGGATTGAGCCTCCTTTTTAGGAAACCTCCTATCGGAGTGTATGTTGGCCCAGATAGACGGGGCCTGAGAAGATGAGATCATGTGAGGACACCGAGGGTTACGCCGGCTATCAGCTCTGACGTAGGACACTTTCACGGTCTCTTACCGAATCAATAGCGTCAATGAACTCTGGTAAAGATGAGCTGGCGTCATTGTTTGGGCTGTTCGTGTTGCCATGGGCGCTTTCTTCTGGAAGGCATCCCTGCTCTAGGGATGGAGCCGGGACTGAAACCACCACACCGACTGAGCTGTCCGTCAAAGAGCCCCGGTTCCACCCTCCGTAACCGCTCATGGAGATCTGTCAGACAGGGAGAGAAAAAGATTTAGAGAGAAGCTCTGTGGGTGTAGGATAGAAATTAAGCAAAATAAAGAGAGGGATGCATGCAGGAAGAACGGCCAGAAAGAAAGGGAACTTGTCGAGTTGAATGATGAGAAGTGTTGGGAGGGGGTTCGGAGTTGCACAAGGAGTTAAACAGAGCTTGTGGTGTGATAAGGCAAAATTGCATCATTTAGCCAAGCAGTTAGAATGTGAAATAGACCCCCAGATGCTTCCTCCAATTAATCACACACACACACACACACACACACACACACACACACACACACTTACTGGTAGTGCCTGCTGTCCCTTCAGCTCGTTTTCTGTTGACATCAAGAGCATCTCAATCTCCTTCACCCTCTTTTCTTTCTCTGGGTCCTCTTCGCTGTAGTGTCTCTACATCACATGAATCAAAACAAAGTGCAAAGTGAACAAAACTCAATCTTATTGCTATATTTTCCTCCATTGTGATACTAAACTGAATGCACAAGTGTAGTTCAATTCAAAAATAAATGAAATGCACATATACATTTACTGCTATTTTCATTTAATGCACGCTGAATTAAAAGCAGTTTCAGTGTTTCGTTTTGCTCTCGGGTTACCTGGATAGCAGCTGTGCCATGTTGAGGAATGTTCATGATGTTCAACTGAACAGCGAGCGGAAATGGCACCTGACAACACACAAAAAGGTATCAATTACCAACAGCATTCATACAAAACAATGTTTTAACTTTATGGCTGATAATAGTGCTATTTTAATAAGTAAATATTTGCGAGATAAGGTTACTCGTACCCGTTGCGAGTCAGACAGTAGTGAGTAATATGGATACTGATTGCTCATGGAAGAGGCAGGCATGGATGTATTGGTCGGTGTCTGATTGTAGTTCAGCAGGTGAGATTTAGCGTAGCTGTTATTTAGCGGAGTGGGGCTGACTTTAGCAGCGTGCTGAAGGTAGCCTTCCTGCTCGACTTTCCGCCTCATCGTGGAGTTCCAGTGGTTCTTTATGGCATTATCAGTTCTGATGACAAGAACGTAATATTAGACTATCATAATCACAAGCAAATGCATAGCGTATAGTTTACAAGTAGCGTTTCTTCACCTGCCCGGAAGTAGCTTGGCAATCTCAGCCCATCGGTTTCCAAGTTTCTCGTGTGCCTGGTAGATGATCTGATCTTCTTCCTCAGTCCAGGAGGTCTTCTTCACCTCAGGGTTCAAGTGGTTGTGCCAGCGCTCTCTACATTGCTTCCCAATCCGCCCTTTTAAGTGCTTCGCAATCACAGACCAGCGCTTGGGGCCGTACTTCTGAACCAACTCGATCACCTGAGAAAGAGAGAGAAGTGCGGGAAAAGGATAAGGTTAGAGCTGAAAGAGGGGGTGCATTACAGCCCATCACAAACCCGTAGAGAAAGGGAAGTAACATTGCATAAGTGTTTTAGGATTGCACACAGATACAGATAGTGGTATTACGCTGAATATCTGCAAAATACACCTGCTAATGACTTCTGCTGGGTCATAAAAATGACGATAAATAGAGAAACACCTGGTCCTTCCAGTTAATCATTACAACACAACACCCACTTAATGGATCTTTATTTTCCCTCTTAACTTTCTCCTAGTTGCATGCGGATTCATTGGTTTTGTAACTGCAATCCTGTGGCTGTATTTTGGTTATCTGAGGTGACATATTGGTTGTGGTATGGTTATTTTATGTCAAATTGTAAATGCCTTACCCGTTGGTCTTCTTCTTTAGTCCAGGGTCCTTTGATAAGTTCTGGGTTGAGAACTTTCTGCCAGCGATGCTGACACTGAACATCTGTTCGATTCTGTGACACACACACACACACACATTTACAGTTAGGTAATAGAGAATGGAAACTAATTTTAGCTTGTCAATGTGGTGTGTACTTTTGAATTAAAGTAAATTGTTGTGTTTAAATGAGTTCAATGTTCTGTGCGTGTGATCCCAGGTGTTTCGGAAACCCCACACAGAGTGAATCAGAAATGAAACAGCTTTAGTTTCTTGTTCATGTTTTGAAAATGATGCAAAGAAATCTGTATCTAGAAGTAGATGATTTTTGACTGCATATAGATCCGAGTATGTGTGCTGTGTGTTTTTGGGCCTGAGAAATGTTATACATTTATGTGAACATATGTTTCTACCTGAATGCACATTTGTGTGTGTGTGTGTGTGTGTGTGTACATCCGTGTGTGTATGCAGGTGCACAGTGGATTCTGAAACCCTGCCATACCCCCCAGGTCCCCCCCTCCTCCTATTTGACTCTGTTCCAAACTAGGCCAACCAATGAGGAATACCCAATTATGCAAAATCCTCCAAAATGTGCACACACTTCTTCAGTACCTGATCCTTTGGCTATTCACATGCAAATGCATATATAAAACACCACACCTAACATAACCTAACCTAACCCCCTAAAGCCTAAACACACAAGCTGCAAACATGGACACACACTTAAACAATCATAGACACAAAAACACACACACACACACACACTCACAGGCAGAAAGCTGGCAATGACTTTCCAGTCTTCAGAGCCATGATGCTCTACCAGCCTCTTCAACTTCTCATCCTGTTAAAAAAATAAAAATAAAAAAGTCAAGACACTGTAGAATTGAATACATAATCAAACAAATAATGCATTGTTAAATAAGAAATAATTAAATACTGTTCAAATTAAATATAAAAAATAAAGGGCTATCAGTAAAACTCAATGTAAATACAGTGTGCACTGCATACTGATACTGATTTGAACACAACAATGCATATAAATGTCAAGGTTAAAAAAAATATAAAGCTTAGTTGGATGCATACATATAAAAATACTTTAATGTTTTTTTTTACTCTTTATTTTATTAAAATTAAAATGAATAAAATACAATAATAATAAATTAATAATTATAATGAAACTAATTCATTTGTAATAATACAATAATTAATAATTAGACCTAAATGTATTTGTTTTTCAAGTATGGATCAGAGGGTTAAACATAACAACACTCAAACCAAGCCAGACAACAGTTTAACTTACCTCCTCACGGGTCCAGCGTGTCTTGCCGAGGTGGCGTTTTCCTGTCTTGGCATGAGTACCGTCGTAGTCATGATCATAAATCTCCACATCATCATCATCTTCGTCGCTACTGTAAACACTGGAGGGGGGGGGGGGGGGATAGATTGTGAGATAAAGAAAACAGGGTATCAAAGGATGCGTGGGAGGGGGGTAAACAGTGAAACAGCAAAAGCAAACATGAAGGATATGGAAAAAAGAAATAAGGGAGTGGGGGCAGGAAATAAGGCAGGAGCAGATCCTCATGAACATGATAGATGTGTCTGATGACATACGTAAAAAACACCCTTTCACCCCCATATGTCTAACACGCGCGTTATAGAGAAATTAAGCGATAACAGTCAACACAAAACTGAAGTTGATGAACCAGTACAGCCGGCAGGTTAGGGTGCAGGGGGACACGCTCAGAGGAACCTGTTCTGATGTTTTTGGTTTCCACAGAAACGAGCGTGTGCGTGGACTGGCACTGTTTCATGATGGGGAGAGCGTGTTCAGACCTGCACAGGTACTGTCAAAACCATCTCACCTGGCCGGCTCTTGGCCAATCAGGATGGAGCACAGGCAGACGTGGAGAACAATGTTCTCCTGGCCTTTGTGCCACAGGTGTATGTGGGTTTATGTACTTTTAATACCTCACGTTTATCCTAAATGCCAGTGCTTAAAACAAAAGATTAGGATGATTGCTCACTTCCTTGACTACCAGTATTTAACTGGAAACGTAAAAGTCAAAACGCACCTAGCTCACTGAAATTTTTAAAAATACTAGTCAAACAGATAGTTTCACTTTAGTGTGCATTGAGGGTTGTTGACTAACTGTACATGTAAATTTAAATAGTTATCAAAATAGTCTAGCTGTGGCTGAAACTGTATTCAGAGGAATTTTTTTAAAACATCGGTCTGAGTTTACCATTATCATCTCATGTGACCAATACAGCGAACGCCTTCGCTTTTAACCTGTGGAGCTTATTAAAAATATCTGTATTTATCATAAAGCCACATGCATGATAGCTCTTAAATTTAAAACACACACTTAAAGAAGAGTGCATGCAAAAATCACCCTCATGTTAAGTTATTTTATTTTTTCATCGTCAAACAGAAATATCACGTAGCATGACAGCCGCTGTCATCATTGACTTTCATTGTCTGGAAAAAAGATGCACTAAAAGTAAACGGTGACCGAGCTGTCAGATCTCCACGCTCTCCCATAAATCTCTCATTCGTCCGACGCAAAAACACGAGTTATGACAGCTTGTAACGACATGAGGGAGAGTAAATGATGACAGTATTTCATTTTTGGGGGTGAACTATCCCTTTAAGACTATAATACTAGTTATCCCAAATCCGACTACTGCAAAGCGGATTTAGAAAACTCAGCGAATATAATCCATCCGGCTTACATATAATCTCAAAATTAATCCAAACGTTATAATGCTGCTGGACTACCTCCGTGAAAAAAAAACTACACGCGAACATGCTGAGATGTTTCTGCAGTCGCCCGCTATTTTTCAGTCACACTAACGTTACGTCGCCGCTGACATTGCGCCTCTCGCCCATTGTTTCTGAATCGTAACTAGTGTGAATTTTTTGGGGAAGTACCGGATCTCACCGTAACCTGTCCAGCGGACTCGCACGTGCAGGTGAATAAACGAGAATTTAAATGAGCACGAGCGCGAGACCACCGCGCTGGCGCGAGCGCAGAGCGCACATGCCATCCACCTGTTCAGCGCGGCGCGGCGCCACCAGAAGAAACAGCTATTCCTCGGAGAAATGCGTGCGTTTCTAAAAACGCAACAAAACGCAAGCGCTCCGCTTCTGAGCATGCATGCATGTAGTAAACGTAATTGTGTCAGCACGAATAGTCTTGAGTCTAAATTGCCCGCGTGTTGCTGTGGAGCGCCGTCACATAATATCAATAAAACACGTAACAAGTTCTCATCAAAATGCGTAACTCTTAAAACTCACCTGTGTCTGTGCCGCCTCGCCATCCCGCTGCTCAAGAGGAGGGTAGAGAAGTGATGGTGAGTGCGCTCGGCTCAAGTGTGCTGAAGTGGAGTGCTGTCAGCTCCTCTTCGAGGAGGAAGTGCCGATATTAAGCTCTCTACGGAGTGTGCGATATTGTAAACAGATCCATCAGACAAAGCTAGGGCTGTCTCTCCCTCCCGCTAAATTTGGCGCCTCGGGTTCTGCGCATGCGCAGATTGCACACAACCGCTCTGCTATTCAGACTTCAGAGCGCCTTTTGAGGGAGAGGTCCGCGCTAATCGTTCACTGTTGTTCTTTTGGAACAATTAAATTGTGTTTTTCCGAGGTAAAAAGACAGGGAGGGGTGGCAGCGGGTTTCTTAGAGGACAATGTGGACTCTTAGTGGGAGTGAAAGTTTGGCAAACAGGGGAAACAGAGCGTGAGGGGTCTGGGCATCCTCTCGACCCCAGCGCTGTTTCTGCGGTACTGAGGCTGTACTCTAGTGAGAGATGGACTCGCAAAGAAACTTCGCCAATCCTCTAGAAGATGAGATACTGGGGGAAAATATCTGATTGAAAATTATTCTTGTTTTATTTGCAAAATGATCAAATCACAGTGCAATAGAGTATAAAAAAGAAATACGTTTCCGACGTGCTTTCTGCAAACCCAGTTTTTGGCGAAAATGTGACTTTTACCAGACATCATACAAGCACCAAAAATGCAAATCTGTAATGAAATGAATAATGAAATCTTAAAAACGTGATCACATTTTACCAATTTAAAATACCACAGATTATAGTTGCCATACGAGCAACTGGCACCCTTTTTTCATTTTGATTGATTTAAATGTTTGATGCTTTACTATTCTTTAGTGGAATATAAAGATAGTAACTGATTTAGTGTTTTTGATTCACTAAAAAGAACCAAAGGAGTCATTTGTTCACGAGTCGATCTTCGATAGGGCGCTGTATGTTATTGATTCACTAAAAAGAACCGACTCACACGAGTCATTTGTTCATGAGTCGAACTTCACTGGGGCGCTGTATGTTTTTGATTCACTAAAAAGAACCGACTCACACGAGTCATTCGTTTGAGAATTGGACCGCGCAGTCTCCGTATGTTTCAAAATGTTAATTCAGAGGTAGTATTGCGCTTATTAGCCTATTAATTCAGAAAACACTGATGTTTAAGTTATGTGTTTCATTAATGGCAGATAATTTTAGTAAAGGTGAACGAATTGGGTTTATGTTTCAGTTCGTCATTAGACTGACGTACTTTAAAAAGTTGCCATTCCTAAGATGCAGGTGTTCAGCTCTGGAAAGCCGATTGCCCAGAAAACAGCTTAATATGGCATGCTATGTTATTTCCTTAGAATTAATTTATTTTTTTCACTTCTCTCGCTTTCATCGGGTAACAACAGTTTCGCTTTTCCTTTTCCAGAAATGTACCACCTCTGGGTTGCTAATAATTTCAGTTTGCGTCACAATACCTATGGCACATTTTGTTTCTGAAAGTCACAGTCAGGTTATTTGTCTGGATGAAAAAGTAGTGCAGCTTGTTTAAGTTCTCCGACATGTCCAACCTGTTGCCATGTGATAGCTAGTAGTCAGCGTAATTGCATAATCATCAAGGAGGGCAACCGGCAAACTCCCTCTGTCACACACTCTTTAGGTTTGTGGTCTATATGTTTTGTTTTATAGGTTGCCTGCTTATTGCACTCACTTGGTTTGAATATTGTGACCGTCACTTATCATATCGGTCAGCGCGAGCCATTGTTTTTGACCACTGACGCTCACGTGCTCAGCAGAGCTCGTAGCGTGCGTGCGCGCGCTTGCTGCTGACTGAGAGCGCTCATCCATCCATTCCACTGCAGAACAAGGAGGGGTTATTGCGGGGGTGCTTCAATAAAAGAGAAAACACTCAGGCGCCATTTTATTTTAGTAGTCTACTTCCCTATGAGGCAGCAGGTCATTTATGACTAAATTACACAAGAGATGAAAACTACAATATCTCACTACTTGCTGTGGTGTCGTACAATAATAGCCCTCCACACATAAAAATGTCTGAATGGCATTGCATAGATGACCTAATAACAAGCCCAGCAGAATCTAAAACTACCTTTACAATATTTTATTTTATATTGCTCACGTTATAAACTTTGGTTTCAGAGTGCCAAAATTGACCAAATAGAGTTAACTACTCTTAAAAAATGTAAAAATAAATTCCAACTGGAGTATTATTATCATTATTAATAATAATAATATTAAAACATTAGCATGTTATTAATATTACCACTACTAGTTATGAAATATAGCATTAATCTAGAGCATTGCTCATCTGTAAAGGACATAGGTTTCTGAATAAAACTGAGGTAGCTAACTGGATAACCCCGCCCCCGCCTCCACACACATACACACACACACACACACACACACACAATCAAACACATGTCTGAGGCATCTACAAACATCAAATGCAGAAGGAGAATCACTTAATGTCAGTGCATCTGCATGATTATGTTAAAGTGCACAGTTTTCCATTGCATGTTCGTGACCTCAAAATATTTGTGAGTCAGTCTGGAAACAGACACCACATACAGACTACAGACTTGATGATGCATGAGACTGACCTGTGTTTAAGGCCTAATTGATAACTCTATCATGTCACCCAGCCACCAACACAACCTGTGGCTAACACTTTTTAGAAAGATGCAGAGAATGAAACATCTCCCACTACTCACACATACCACAGCAGAGGTGAATCATGGGTCAGTCACATGTTTATCTCCTGTTTTGTATTTTACTAGTCGCCACTCTCTAGTTTAGTTTACCTTGTCAACAATAGCACAAACACAACATCCCCCAGTTTCACAGACAAGGCTTAAGCTAGTCCCAGACTAAATTACATGTTTGAGCTGTCTCAGATGAAAATATCTTGCTCTGACGTATCTTAAAACATGTCAGTGTTCTGTGTTAAGATGCACACCTGTAATCTTTTCTTACAAGGCGTTTTTGTAAAAGTTGCTTAAATATCTTAATTTAACTAATGCCTAGTCCTGGCTTAAGCTAAGCCCCGTTTGTGAAACCGGGCCCATATCTTTTTCCAATTGGACCTTCATGCTTAAGTTTTTTAACTAAAAATTGCATGTATCTGTATAAATCACATTGTAAAACATTATTCCAAATTGGTACCTCACAAAAGCAACTGTTATTAGATCTGGTTAATTTTTCTCCACATGGAAAGAACCCCTCCCACCCATGTCATGCATTGAGGCTCTTTTTCCAACACACTCTCATACAATTCATAACTGTTCTAGTTTTGGCTATTGAAGTATAATTTGCATGAAATCTACAATCTAATTTGTACATTTTTGTACAATCTGCTCATATCCATTTGGTTAAGAGGTGGACCTTCACTCGTACATTTTTTCCCATAAAAAATGACATCATGTAAATTTATTAAAAATCACCACCCAATGAAATAGTTGAGATTGGGTTGCTTTTTTTTAGCATGGAAACAACCCCTCCCACCCATGTCTTCACAACCTAGACTTGATATAACTGGGTCACTCTAAGAAAGCATGAAGCATCTGTATATCACAGTGCTGAATGTGTTTTTAAGCTAAATTTAGACATGTACTCAAAGTTTTAAATGTCATGCAGATGTGAATGAAACCTATTTAGCACAAACAGTATGAGATTAGTGACTGTAGTTGAATCTCTCTCATTATGTCTCTGTACCTTCCTGATGTACAGAACAACTCATTCATACTTGACCTCGGTATTCTTGACTTCAAGACATTAAATGGTTATCAAATTAATTTACCATTAAGCAGAAATCCAATGCCTCTCTTTTTATATTTCAGATAATTAACCTGATGTTTCCTACAGTCCAGTATGAATGGCAATTTGGGAGATAAACAGGGAACTAATCTGATTTTCCTCCCTAGTTTTAGGGTTATTGTACTGAAACTGAAATATCAAGATCCTAAAGAATCTGATACAGCATAGAGGAGGAGGAAGATTGAAGGTGGTTTCCAGGAGTAGGTTTTGCAGCTGCTGAGTCTTGTGTTCCAAGGACAGATAAACTTTTCAGGGGATTTTTTCTCCACTTGGGCAGCTGTATGGAGGTCAAAAGATCAATTAAACACATGACAATAAGTGAAACATACACACATTATAGATAGGCTACCTATATTTGGAAAACCCATTGACAGTGGTTCCCCAACTGTCATGCAACTGTAAAATTAATCTTGTCATGAATTTAGTACGTCATAAATGTCAGTGTTTAAATTTGTTAAAGTTTTATTCTTTTGTTAATTATTCAACCGCAAAAACCGAAGTGAAAATGTACCAAACTTACCATAATAATAATAATATCCGCCTAAATTCAAGTTATACCATTACTGCTTCCATTAAAAACATATTTGTATAATCTCGAAGCAACTTCGTAGAAGCTTTCAGAATCTAAATGTCTATTTACCAAGTCCTCGTATTTTCTCACTGCGCATGCGCGTCTCTCCTGTTTGTGATGGCCGTCAACATGGCGGCAGTGGAGTGAGACGCATGCCTAAACTTTACACTGACAATTGATTTTTTTGCGTCGCGTACGTTGTTTACGTGAAAGGAAGCCGTCGAACAAACAATGTCCCGTCACAGGAATGTCCGAGGTTATAACTACGACGAAGGTATATTGGAGGAATATGATATTTAACCGCTTTCGCGGAAAGAGGCCTGTATGGTTGCTAGTTAACGTTACGTTAGCTGGTTTATTTATACAGTGTCCGGTGCTGCAGATTATGACAGACTGCTGTCGTGTCACTGTTTCAGATGATTACAGCTGTTAGTTACTGTTCACCTAATAACGGGTTCTGTACTTTTAAACTCGGGATAAGTTAGTAGTTTCTACTAATAGTAAACACAGTCAACACTACATAACATTACATCTGGCTTTTGTATTGTTGTACATTTTTTGTGGGCACAAAACAATTTTGTAGTTTATAAGACATAATAACATCTTTTTCCTGTAAGGATTCATAAAATTATTCTATTTCAACCATGTAACATTATTTGTGCCTTTTGGCTATCAGCTTTATTCGTAACATTTCTCTCTTTGCTTCAGGTGGAGTGGCTGACTAAGCAAAGCTTTTTTAGGCCCCATCAATGCTTTTCTGTCTGTTGATGTAACGTTAGCGGGATTGCTTTAACTAATTGTCTCCATTTCTTCCTTGTTCATAGACTTTGAGGATGATGACATGTACGGGCAGTCAGTGGAAGATGACTACTGCATCTCTCCTGCCACTGGTTTGTGTTTATTATTAAATAAACGTATGAATCCTGTATGGTGAGGGTGCCAGTCATTTAGATCAGCCATAAAGCCCAATTGCAAAGTGTAAATTATATTTTTATTTTGAAGATTATTTATATATATATATATATATATATATAAGTTTGTAAAAGGATTCGGTTTCCCATATTCATTAACATGTTGAATAAATAACTGTATTATAGTGGTGTTAAGTTTTGTCTGTTATTGAGATGTTTGTGGATTCATGTTTTTCATAGCTGCACAGTTTATCTACTCGCGTCAAGACTCAAGACAGACTCGACACGTAGAGACCCTGGAAGAGGCAGAATATGAGGAGGAGGAAGAGGAAATGCCAACATCTCCCACCGTTGCAGGCGCACTAGACCCAATACAACAAGGTACACACTGACCTTATGGCTTAAGACGGCCACTTAGTCGCCTAGTAAATCTTTTAGCTTTAATATTTTTAATAGGATGCTTTTAAAGTGATTGAATGAAGCGATGCAGCTTCTCAAAGAGGATTTTAGAGGGCCATATAGTCTGAAATTTAGGCCTGTTGACTTTCATTAAAATGTTTATATAAAATGTATAGCCATCAAGGCAATTGCATGCATATTTTCTGTTGTGTATAATGTTCCTGTTAGTATATGTAATTTAAAGTCAAAAGTGATGTGACTTGGAGCAAATGTGTTGTGCATTTAACCTATCCAAGTGAAAACACACAAACACACACCGTGGACACAAACCCAGAGAAGTTTGTTACTCTTTTAAATTTAACTTTCCAAATATAAAATGTACGTTTCTGTCAGTTAGCCCATTGAAGTGTTGCACTGTTGTATCTCTAAAAAATGCTTCTGATTTGGGTCTGTTGGACTAAATCAGCCAAATAAGCTTCTTTAAAGGGGTCATATGGTGTTGCTAAAAAGAACATTTATTTTTTGTCTTTGGCCGAATGCCTCAAGCGTTCGGAAATGTTACGCCCCTTATCATAACATGATGCCATGTCACGCCGCTATTGGAGAAAATGGAGAAACAACAAACAATAAGCACTTCCCTTCACTGCTCAAAACTCATGCTTGAATAGTAAGTAGCTTATTCTTTTAATAAGAAATCTTACCTAATTTAAAGGTTGTGAGTCAGAAGCGCCAGACAGTCCATGGTCTCTGTGCTGTTTTTGGACAGTTCTGTGAAAACAACTTGACCACTGATTACTCGTTGTGTCCTCTTTTGGAAACAAACTGTGCATCCAGCACATATAAAAGCACGCCCCCATATTGTGATATCACAAAGTGGGGGGCGTGTTTAAATGAGCCATTTTATTGGGTTGTGTACAAGTCATAATCTAGATTATCTCTTTGGTTTTGAGACTTTAGTCTTTGAAACTGTACAGATCTTCTTTATGCAACAAGAGCTTGTAACAATCTAAAGAGAAAGATTTATTTTAACTGTAATTATTCTTGTGATAGCAAAAACATAATTCTCAACAGAAATTACTCCAATCTTCAGTTTCACATGATCCTCAAAAATCATTGTTATGCTGATTTCCTGCTAAAAGAAACATTTCTTATCAATGTTATATGGCACTTAATATGTCTTATGGAAACTTTGATACATTTCTTGGTGTTTTCGATGAATAGAAGGGTTTTAAAGAAAAGCATCTTATAACAACTGGGCTTCTGTGGACATAAACAGTGGTTTTTGTACTGATGTAATAATTCATATAATATTATGTGCAGATTCAGTTTTGTGGAATGATAACATTGCGTTGGGAATAATTTGTGTCAGTTGTCCTTATTCTCTTGTTTGTTTGTGTTTGGACAGGTCGGTTGTATTCCTGTTTGGATCAGATGAGAGCTGTGCTGGGAGATTCAATTCCTGACTCTACACTGACTCAGTCAGCGCTGAAATATGACTGTGACCCTCACAGAGCACTTGATTTCATTCTAACTGAGGAGAACACCAATACACAGGATCCTCCAACCAGAACCAATCCACAGCCCGAGGCTATCACCACATCTGCACCACAGAAAGGTACACACACACACGCCCATCCGCCAAAAACCAGCACACATCACCAAAATACCCTACACACCCTTAGCCATTAACTACCCAAAATACATTTGTCATTTCCACTTCAAAATGTGCCCTGTTATGTCTTTTAATCTAAAATGAAAACCACTCCAACAAGACCACAAATTAAAAAAAAACACTCATGAAGTTGGCACGAGGTCTCGGGGGAAAATGCTAAAGTCCAGGGTTTTTCCAAAACCGGGGAGAACCTAATTTTTTCAGTCATACAAATATTAAATTACTAATTTTTTTTTCTATATTTTTTAATTGATAGTTTTTATTTATTTGAAATAAATGTGCTTGATTTTACAGTGTATAACGTATTGCCTTTTTTCTTCTTTCTCTGTGGTCTCGGCTAACCAATGAAATTCAATCACCTTCCTCGTCATTTCGGTCGCACTCTTTGACTACGATTGGCCCTCGTAAGGTAAGGAGCCTTATTACCTCACTCACAAAATAGCACTAAGACTGTATCAAGTGCACAAGGCAGCAAACAATCTTACTGCCTCAGTGACCTGTTAGCCATGCTAGACCCAAACAAGTCCATACCTGCTGCTCTAAACCCTCCCCCTGGTCTGGGAAGTTTGGGAAAAGACAGTTTAAAAGAGGTTTCAACTCAGAATTTAGGTAGTGATGGGGGGCTTTCTACTTTAGGGCAAAGTTCACTGGCGCAACTAATAGCTGAGCATGAACAGAAGTGTACAAATGTTCCTCCTCTTATTCCCTCCACTGGTCTCTCATTGGATAACACGGTTCCTCTCACCACCAGTCCTTTTGGTTCTTTTCTTGGCCCTGCTGCCCCACTTTCTGCAGTGCTCTCTCACGGTCCTTGTGTCCCAGCTATGTCCGGTTTGTCTGTTGGCTTTAGTGCCACACTCTCTTCTGGTCTCTCTTTGGGCACATCTGTCCCAGCTGGTCTGGGTGCGACATCCTCATCTCTTTTAACCTGTTCTCTCAGTAGTCTAGCGCTACAGGATTCCAAGCCATCCGCCCCTCTTCCTGTCTCGCTGGGAAGTTTGAGCACTGTCATGCAAGGCAGTGGACCATTGGGAGTACCTGGGCAAACAAAGAGCTCTGGAAGTCTTTCATTGGCTGAGCTCATTCAGGAGCACCAGGATAACAGTCCCAAACTCTATGATAGTTTGCCAGGACTCCAAAATCCTCATAATTCTCACACAACTTGTCCTCAAAACAATCAAAAGCCTATTCAAGCATCATCTGCAAATGCTCCTCCTGGCTTTTTAGAGGCGCCATCCCTGTCCGATCTCATGTCCCAGCACCAAGGGTCACTTGGGATGAAACTCCCAACATGCACTGCATCACTTAAGAGTGAAAATAGGTCTAAGCATCCAACATTAGACAAATCTGCAGCATCTGTACATAAGCCCCACCCACTTAGCTTAAATCAGAGTGTAGATCTTAGCGCACTTATGTCCCAAACATCTCCTGATGGTCGTTCGCCAACTCTATTGAGTTTTACCAGCATCTCGGCCAGCCAGAAGAAACGCGTGTTTGCTAAACCATCGATTTTTGCTTTAGGAATGTGTGTGCGTGTGAGAAACGAGAAGAGCCGGTGCAGTAAAGCGTCCCATAATGCTTTCTTATACAGCAGACAGATGGAGAGAGTCAGAGAACGAGTTCAGTGTCCACCTCTCCATCACATCACCCCGTTTACTTTTGAAACACCCTCTCCAGATGACATAGTCAAAGCCAATCAAAGAAAAGCTTTTACTCGAGACTGACTTGAGAAACCCCTTTTTCTGTACATTTTAACATCTCCCAAATCTCTCTTAAAACTCTCTGGGTATTTTAAAGCTCGGGTTCATTTTATGTTTTACATGCCACAGCCACATTTTTGGCCATAATTTAAAGGAGCAGGGCTATATCAGGAAGTTGTCAGACTGAATGGTCAATAGTAGTGTACATAGAATGAACTAAATAGATTAGCACTTACAATTTTAGGAAAGTATGAACTTTCAGATATAGTGTGTACTTTTCAACCATGATATAATTTAAAGCGCTTAGACTGATATTTTATTTCATTAAACCAAATAATGCTATACATTTCGGATTTTCAGATTTCGTGCATTTATTAACGTTATACTGGAAAGTCTCTTTTTGTCTACAACCTGAGATAGTCATTGAGTATTACTTTTAAAGTTTTTCATTTTTACGTTTTTCAGAGCTTTTAAAATGGTTCATTAAGCTAAATATATATTTTTGTACTTGGTTTTGTAGTTTTATGACATTTTGGCAAATTCTCTACAAAGTCGCTCTACATAGCAAATAAGAAAACACAGGAGCAGGTACAGTGAGAAAATAAAGGGAAAAAACAACAACAGATTCTCTCTACATCTGTTTTGCTGCCTTTTGAAATAAGGTGCAGTTCTGGTTTACCACAAACACAGAAAGAGGGAAGACATTTGGGTTTGGGGACACCTGGAGTTTTTTCTATTACGTGTTTGACACTCACGTAAACACAGCGCTGTAAAAGTGCATTTTAGTTATAATAAACGTCACTTTTACACTTTCATATTTTATGAAATTTAGTTTTGATTATTTGCTGCCTTTTTGATTTGTTTTAAAGCACTGATGTACATAAGTGACTGCCGCGGCCATGGGCCTGATGTTTTGTATATATTCTGAAATAAA
Source organism: Enteromius paludinosus (assembly GCA_032361165.1). Lineage (NCBI taxonomy): Eukaryota > Metazoa > Chordata > Actinopteri > Cypriniformes > Cyprinidae > Enteromius > Enteromius paludinosus. Next base: position 12,902,957 of record JAUMHQ010000089.1, on the reverse strand, counting down.
GATTTTCCAGTTTCATTTCTGAGATTGATGAGGTGTGTGAATATGTGGGGGTGGAGGGGAACTTAATGTGTGTGTGTGTGTTGAGGCTGAGCTTGTTTTTACTCACCTTAAAGGGTGTGTTAGGATGTGGTGTTTATCACTTACGTGTCTGCTTGACTGCGTGTGTGTGCACATATGTACATATAAAACAGAGAGTCTTTGTGGCCACATAAAGGTGTTAACACACCCAGAGCATATTGGAAGAGATTTTTTTTACAAAGACTTTGCTTTCATTGTGGTAGACCATCCACCATTGGAGATGATACACACACATGCACTGATCTAAGGATGGTCTGAAAACACACACCCGTGCACATTTAGATTGGTTTATTTCCTCTTTGCACACTGACCTGGTCTTAAAAAAAGTTTAATCCTGTTAATCGCTTGAAAAGAAGGGTGTTCATTGGGATTGTTAGTGAATTAGATGTAGTTAAGCCTAAATAAACCTAGAAGAATTAAGAAAATGTAATCACTGACAGTTCTTGGGTCAATCTTAAAATAAAATGTGCCATCGTTTAATACCATTCCTCTGCACAACTCAAAATAAGTTCTTTTGAAGAACCGTTTTTGTTCATGCAATGATAGCCAATGGTGTCCAAACACAGTTCTTCATTTTATGAGCAAAATGTTGTGCTGTACAGGTTTGGAGCGACATTAGGGTGAGTTAGTGACAATTCTCTTTTGTGTGGACCTTTATATCATAAACCCTGATGTGTAATCTTTCCTGCGTAGTTTGGCTCACACATGAACCAGATCTTGCAGTTTAAGAAAAGGTGTTTTTACGTTTCTAAGAAATCACAGTTAAGATGTAGCATCTGGCAGATAATTAAGCTGGTGAAAATTCCCTAAACTTAAGTGGAAAGAGGTACCTGTGCCATATCTAGAGACCAGAATATAGTGTTGGTGGCCTCACTGAGTTGGAACAGTAAGCAGCAACTTTATAACCTCTTTGAATGTTTTTGGGAACTCCTTGGCAAACATCTGGAAAACTTTAGCATGAAAATGGGACTAGAGTTTTGCATGGGCAAGCGTCCACTCTTCAGAAAATTTAAAAAACCTGCTTTACTGTTAAGATGCTTTGACTACATAGACTTCTAATCTTTCATTCTCACGTGTTCTTGTTAACTCTCTGTTTGCAGAGCCAAGCGTGGGTGAAGGCCTGTGTTTGAAAAGCATGGTGCATCTCACCTTTCACACTAGCTGTCTTTCACTCCGTTTTGCAAATTCTATCTCTTTGCCATCTGACCACCTCAAGTCATCTATCCCTTTTTTCCCCCTCTTTGTTTTCTCTGCCTTCATTTGCCACCCACACAGGAAAGAGTGACTGGTTTACAGCTGGCCGTGTTACTGCTCTTTGCCGTTTTCTCCCTTTTTTGCACTTTGTGGCTTTTGCAGAAATGGTGATATGTCATTGTGCCTGTGCTGCGAGACGTGCAGAACTACATAGATTGGTCAGAGTGCGAGAACGAGAGCGGTTATTGACCCTATTTGAGTGCATCAATAAAGATCATTTGTAGCTAGTTTTCTCTTTCTCTGTCAGACTGTTTCTTGTTTTCTCAGTTTCCTCTCCCCTGAATCCTGTCAGCAGAACTACAGATGATTTTACCCAAATTAGACTGAAGACCAACAGAGGCTTCATGTACATTAATCTGTATACCTGTATATCTAATTGAGCTAAAAATAAGAGTGGTAGTTAGGTTTATTAGTGGTGTTTGCCAAGTAAGTCATCATTGTTGTAGTTGTAGATTTGAACAAACCCTAAATACTCGAAATTAAAACTCGTCCTGAACTGTTTCCGCTCATAAGATTTATTTGTTTATTTTCATCACAGATATTAAATTAAGTGATAAAGGCCCATCGATGTAAGTAGTAGGAAGCTAAGTCATGTCAAAGGGGCCGAATATCATAGTCATGCTTTTTTTTTTTTTCTATGAAGTAATTAGCAAAACTAAAACTGATTTGATTCTGAAACCTTCAAAAATGACTTGGCAATACTTTTTTTGGCTACATAGAATACCCATTTAGGGGTGTGTTTCCCAAAAGCATCATTAGCCAACTACGGCTACTGCAGCTTCTGTTAAGCTGTCTTGGTAACACAGACTTTGCGAGCATAGTTGTCACGCTTTGATGGATAGTTTTATATTTGAACATTTTTTGGGGGGTCATTTTTGCTTATTGGTAATTTTAGTATTTCAACTTAGCTTATCAGTTTAGATCCCAAGTCAGCATTTCTCTCTCTATCTTTTTATTTGTATGTATATATACAGTACTGTGCAAAAATCTTAGGCCACTAGTATTTTCACCTGCAAAAAATGGTTTTAAATCTGTTATTTCTATCTTTTGCGGTAGTGTGTCAGTTGGAAATATCAGTTTACATTCCCAAACGTTGTTTTTGTCATTAATTGTAATAATGCAGTGAGAACAAACTGAATCCAGAAGAACTTTGGAGCATCTTGGAGACGTTGTTCTCCACAGTTCTTCTGGATTGAGTCTCAGTTTGTTCTGTTACTTCCTGTCATTCCAGACAGACTGGATGATGATCAGACAATAATCTCACTGCATTATTACAATTAATGACAAAAATAATGTTTGGAAATGTAAACTGATATTTCCAACTGACACGCTACCACAGAAGATAGAAATAATCCACTTAAAACCATTTTTTGTTGCTGAAAAGGCTTTTGCACAGTAATGTGTGTGTATATATGTATGTATGTGTATATGTATATATACACACACATATGTATATTGTTTATTATTATAATTTTTTTTTTACTTTTTTTAATAGCTTTAGTTTAAAATAACAACAGTGAACACTGAAAATGATTAGAAACCATCTAATTAGTGTTCAGAACACCGTGTAAAAAAATTAATTAATTAAAAAATAAAGTAAAAATGCTAGAGTATAAACCTATTGATTGATTAATGGTAAACTCTGCTACTGTATACAGTGAACGACTGTATTGGAGAGTACAAGTAATTTTACAGTAGTATACCATCTTTGGAAGTGGAAACAGAATGTGAAAGTTACAGAGATTGACCATAAAATGACATTCCCAGAATCCCCTGCGTTAAATTTCACACTTTATTTTTTCTTCCTGAAATCGCTGTTTCCTCTACATGTTGTATGTCTGATGTTGTAAAATGAACGCATATTTCATTATTTCAGTTTCATGTGTGTGACCATGATGGTGTTTAGTGTTCGCGTGAATGACACTGTGCATCTTCTATATATGTTAATATTTAAAAGCTGCTTGTGATGGGGTTTGGTTCATTATGTGACTTTCTCATCACCACCTGCTATTGGTGGATGTTGATGTTTACAAAGGGACAAACCCGATTTGCACAGAACAGTAATTTCATAGGTGGGTATATCAACGTTTCATCAGTTAATGAAATTACAATATTTAAATGTAAGTTAAATCCAGAATATTTTGCTACAGTATTTTTTCTTACTGTGAAATTCTGACAACCACAGTTTTTTTTATTTTTACCATAAATCTCTAGGATTTTTTTTTTTTGCAGTGTAGCTATAACATGGCAATTTCTATAAAATGCAATTTGTGCACTTAAAAACACGGCTTGATCTTAGCTGAGGGTGTTTTTGTAGTTAATTACAGCAGTGCTGCCATATTATTGTGAAAGTTTTCTTATATTCTAGTTTTAAGTAGTGTTTTAAAGATGGAGGTGTTGAAGAATGTCCCATTTATCAAGACTTTTAGGCCTTTGTCAACCTTTGCCCTTCCCTGTTTGTGAAAGAGATTAAATAAGACCAGTCTGTGATGCATCCGTCATGTTCATGTATTGTTTTCAGCAGGTGTGTACCACATGGGCAAGGCTGTATGTGAGAAAATCTGTAATAGTGTGTGAGATGTCTTTGTGAATCGAGGATGTCTGAATGGCAGTAGTGAGGTGAGTGTGTGGGGATTCCCCATAGTTATGGGACAGCCGTGCTAGCCTCTGTCAATTAAAAAAATAACTGATATGGAAAAGAAGGGGATGAAAGATAAGCTGGAGAAAAGATAATGTAGGTTGTAAGTGTTTTGGAAAAACAACCGTTCCGTCTTGGGTTTTTGCATAGGTTTGTTGTCCTGTTATTTTTCCAAGAGTTGTTACACTAGCGCCCCCTACTGCAATACACATGCCTAACGTGTTTCACTTTCCAGACTTCTTTCCAGTGCTTTCAAACTCAATTCCTGCTGAGTTTAAACCACCCCTGCTTGGAAGTTTCTAGTAATGCTGCAGACCTCTATTAGTTGGGTCAGGTGTGTTTGAGAAAGTTTGGAGCTAAGCTGTGCAGAGCTGTGGCCCTCCGGGAATTGAGTTTGAGACCAGTGTGTGTTTTGACAAAATCTAACTTATCAATTGAGTTTAATTTTCGTCTTTTCTGTTAGTGCTATTTTACCCCCATTGCTCGATTGGATTTGGATGTCTAGCAAACAGGAGGTGTGAGGGCTAGCAGGTAGTTCACAGATCTAGAAAGATGGAGTAAGAACAGAGTGAAAGATGTGTGCGGAGTCACTGACTGACAGTGAGTAAATGAGATGGCAGATAATCAGGTAGGATCATGTCTCCCTGGTGTTTGAATAGTCCTGGATCCGTTTTTCTAGGAAGAGCACATTTACATATCCTGAAGGGTGTGTGTGTGTGTGTCTGTTTTTTTGTACTACCTGTTGAGTATTTTTCTACATGTTTATTGTCATCACAGTTGGCTAATTCTCTTTGAGACAACATCCGACACAGAGACGACAATGCTTTATTGACACGATAGCTAACCTTTGTATATAATGTTTATAGCTGACAGTATTTCCAAAGCATATCGCTGAAATAAACAATGATAGATACTCGGTAAGATAATTGGATAAATGACATTTATGGTGAAAAATAGGTGAAATAAATACAATTTAAGTAGTGAATGTGGCATATGGAAAGTATTAATAATAAATTGTTAAAATAATAATTGGTTTGAAAATAATTATTGGGCAATGCATGTTAACCAGGAATATTTTTTTTAACTGACTATGTTTTAATACTTTTTTTTGCATTTTAACTGCATGTATGTAGTGAGCTCTTTGTCTTAATCAAGATGAATTTGGCAGCACCGAGCTCTCTGGCGGCTGTGTGTGTAGAGATATGTTGTGTGGGTGTGGTTTGTGTGTAATGTGTTGCTGAGTGTGTGTGTGTGTGTGTTTAGATGGGAGATATTTTGTGGGTGTAGTCGAGTGTGTGTGTGTGCGCGAAAGAGCAGGTGAACTGATATCTACATTCCCCAGCACTTCCTGTCCCTCAAACAGGTGTTTTGTTGTCGTCTTGATCTCTGTTTTTGCGTGAAGGGTCCTTGTGGTGTGGCTATTCCAGCTCAAACACATCTGAGGACTTGCATGGTGTTTATTTTTATATAATTCTCAACGTTAGTTTCTGTAACAAGGCAAGTACATGTAAATTCCCACGTTGTGATACCTTAAAAAAGATTAAGATCAATGTTTTTTTTCCCCCAGTGTGAGTCAGACATCCCACAAGTTCTCCCAAAGTTTAAAGTGTGCGTTTCCCATAGCATATTTTATATACAGTAAGATCCCTTTAACCTATTGCCTTCTTATCTTCTAGTCTCATATAGTTCCTGGGGGTTAGAGGTTGCATTATTTTAGCACATTAACCCTCTGTGTGCTGGAAGTGCACAGTCAGTGTGGGAGTAGGAGTGACGTGCCGGAGTTAACCCTTTCCTGGCCAGAGCGTTCGCTGCTCAGTGCGAGATGACTGGCTGTGGCCGTTGCGACTGAAACGGCTCTACTGCTATGACGAGACACCGAGCACTCGCTGTAGCCATTTACCTTACAGGGACAGAAAAAAATACTCTCATCCTCGTTTTTGTTCATCCCTTCCCCCTATCTGGCTCTGAGAGCCTGTTTTGGTGCAGCGTGGAGGAGTTGACTCATGAATTTCAGTAAGATAGTGAGAAAACAGTCTCAGCACATGTCTATTGCACTGACACACACATCTGCTCATCTGAAAATGAGTAACCCTTTATACTGTACCAAACAGGAAACTTGCCTTCAAAAATGTACACTGTCATACATTTTATGAAAGTAAGTATAGGGCAAAAGGCTCGCTTTGTGCAGAAAAAGGGTTTCTGGGAAAACAAAAGTCTTTTTCTTTAAAGAAATAGGTGATCATTTTCAATTTTTACTCTCCCTTGGAGATGTAGATGAGAGTCTTCCAAACAGATTCTGAGAGAATTGTATTGCATTTGATTATTTGCTCATCTTCTGCAGTGAATGGGTGCCGTCAGAACGAGAATAAAAACATCAATCCACGTGACTCCGGACCATCTGTGTGCATCTTGTCTAAGACTTTTTTTTACAGGAGAAAGCAATATTATAGCGGACTAGTATTTCAAGTTTAAAGGTTGTTCTGTATCTAATTTAAAACTTTGTGCTTCAAAGTATTAATTGATGAACTGGAGTTGTGTGGTTTAATTGTTTTTATTTGCTATTTGGACTCTTATTCTGACGGCAACCATTTACTGCATAGGATTCATTGGTGAACAAATGATGTAATGCTAAATTTCTCCAAATCTATTCCGAAACAAACTCATCTTCGATGATCTTAGAGTGAGTAAACTTTCTTTTGGGTGAATTAATATTTGAACCTTCCTTGAAATGTTCACGTTAAAAATCCTTAAGTTAAAAGAAATCCAAATTTAGTGTATGCATGCTGTTTTCTACATTCTAGCTAAAGCACGAGAGAATCCAGAGAGTCGTGTCGAAGCTGAGGTTGTCCCAAAAGTTGCTCGCATGACTGTGTCAGGCAAAAAGCAGACCATGGGCTTTGATGTGCGAAGGTAAGCCAATTGAGGTAACGTGGGAGTGGTTTAAAGGTCTGCCCTTGCAAACCAAACATTATAGGTTCAAACCTTATAAGGGGTGCGCTGCGTGTGAACCACAGTTCCCTCTACAGGGACTGTCCCTGTAATAAGTATCACCATGTCTTAATCAGTCAAGATAGCTCACGTTTTCAGTGATTCGTCAGTCTAGAGTGAACTCTAGTAAAATGCTCAAAGCCACTTAGAACATATTTCATAGTATAGGATGGTGTGTTTTAGCTCAATTTACACTTACAATTAACATAATTATGAATTATATGAATAATTGGTAGGGCAGTGTTATTTTAATATGCATATGCTATTATACATTTATTTTTAATAATATATTTAATATTTCATAATATTTGAAATCTGATTTCATTTTGATTAATTTAGGGCTTTTGTATTTTGTCTAATTTCAGAACTTATACTTACACTAAAACATTATTTAATGCTTTTATATAGATTTTTTGATTCCACAGTAATAGAAAGTTTAGATAATTTTGAATGAAATCGTCAGATAAATCGCTAATTAGATGGTTTAACTTGTGTCTATATGCCATCCTTTGTTAACATGCTTTTTTGAAATGTACAAAAAAATGGAGAAAACCACAGAGATGGCTGGTGCCTGTAGATTAATCTCACACACTCACAAACACAAACCCACAGCCTATCACTCCCATTTCTTCAGCACACACCACACCCGTCGAGCTCAGTAAAAAGGGTGTAGGGCTGTCTGCAGGTGGAACAACCAGTGTACTTTTTATTTAATAGGTTAAGTTTATTTGAAATGTTTGTTAGGAGACTCATGCTAAATTATTCACATAATGTTTCTGCTTTAGAAGAAATTTGTATTTTTACTAAAAATATGTTGGCATTTTGAGTTTAAAAGTTGAAATGTAGATTGTTCAATACATTAACATTCAGAAAGTAAGGGCTAATTTAATCAAAAGTGACAGTAAAGGCATTTTACAAAGTTTCAAAATGTGGTGACATGTTTTAAGGTGTCACGTTACATGTACATACTATTATAATAACAGTTAATTATGCACAATTACATGCAAATAACCAAAATCTAATCCTAACCATGTAAGTATGTGTAGTTAATTATACTCTGAACTTAAATGTATAATTATGGTGTAACAACACCTTAAGGACACCTTAAAAGAAAGTTTAACCCAACATATTTGTCAAAAAGAGTAATTTGTGTGGTTGTTTTAAATTTCTATTCATCAAAGAATCCTGAAAACACATTCAGTAAAACATTAATAATTAATTAATTAAATATTCCTTATCAGCATCTACAAATTAATTCTAAAGTAGCCTGTAGTATTCTGAAGACTGGAGTAATGACTGTTTTAAAATACAGTGGGTATGGATTTTTTCACTCTTTGTTATATTGCAGTCATTTGCTAAAATCATTTAAGTTCATTTCAGAAAAACACAGAATTTTTGACATTTTTGCAGATTTATTAAAAAAGAAAAACTGAAAACTGCTGTGACACTCATTTATTTAACTCAGGTGCTGTCAGTTTCTTCTGATCATCCTTGAGATGGTTCTACACCTTCATTTGAGTCCAGCTGGGTTTGATTATACTGATTGGACTTG
>JAUMHQ010000089.1:12876884-12894347 GCA_032361165.1 Enteromius paludinosus | reverse complement strand
ATCGGGGGAGAAGAGCCTTGGTGAGAGAGGTAAAGAAGAACCCGAAGATCACTGTGGCTGAGCTCCAGAGATGCAGTCGGGAGATGGGAGAAAGTTGTAGAAAGTCAACCTTCACTGCAGCCCTCCACCAGTCGGGGCTTTATGGCAGAGTGACCCGACAGAAGCCTCTCCTCAGTGCAAGACACATGAAAGCCTGCATGGAGTTTGTTAAAAAAAATATTTTAGTTTTTCTTTTTTAATAAATCAGCAAAAATGTCAACAATTCTGTGTTTTTCTGTCAATATGCGGTGCTGTGTTTACATTAATGGGGAAAAAATTAACTTACATGATTTTAGCAAATGGCTGCAATATAACAAAGAATGAAAAATTTAAAGGGGGTCTGAATACTTTCCGTTCCCACTGTATATTGGGGGGAAAAAAGGTAATTTAAAAAAAAATGTAATGTTTCACAATCTTACTGTATTTTAATTAAATAAATGCACCCTTGGTGAGCAAAACTTCTTGCAGTGTTACTCATTCCCAAAAATAAAGATATATATATATATATATATATATATATATATATATTTTTTTTTTTTTTAAATGTTAAAAATAAAGGTAATTTTTTATTTTGTGTGCCTTTTATAGTGCAGAAGAAAACGGCATTGTTGCCCCTTCAGTTCGCAGAGGGCCAAGTCCAGAGGTCACCACTGCACCAACCCCAGAGACCCCATCCAAACCATCGGCTGTGAATGAAGACTGTGCCACCCCGACCCCGACTCGACCAGCTGGAAAGAGCAAACAGCAGCTCAACATCCGTGCTGAACTGGAGAAGAGACAAGGAGGAAAACCGTTACTCAACCTGGTGGTCATAGGCATGATATTCTCCCTCTCACTACTCATCCTTCCCACATTATCATCTACTTAATATTTTGGTGTTGCTTTTGGATTAGTGTTATTCTTTTGATTAATTCAACTACCCCAACGTTACCCCCTAAACTATTTGGAGGCCTATGTTAGTTAAAAACAGTATATATACATTAAATGTGAAACTTGAACTTTTTTTGGTTTGTAGGTCATGTAGATGCTGGTAAGAGCACTCTCATGGGTCATCTATTATATCTGCTGGGGAACGTGAATAAGAGAACCATGCATAAATATGAGCAGGAGGCCAAGAAAGCTGGCAAGGCCTCATTTGCTTATGCGTGGGTACTGGACGAGACAGGAGAGGAGAGAGACAGGTACGATTAATACAAGAGCATTGAGCTGTTTAGTAAAACTGATCTAAAACAAGATTTATTTGTTTCTGTCATCTGTTCTCTTTCATAGAGGAGTGACCATGGATGTGGGCATGACAAAGTTTGAGACCGACTCAAAGGTTATAACTCTGATGGATGCACCAGGACACAAAGACTTCATTCCAAATATGATTACAGGGGCAGCACAGGTACTTTCCCTGGTCCACCTCAACATTTTCCCACATCATGTTGTTTAACATCTTACCCACAACACTAAAGATATTCTCTGGCATTAAAGTAAAACTTTCAAAAAGGATGAAGGGGCACCTTATAAGTGCGCTATATTACAAGTCTTATAAAGCCTTTTGTGTGTGAATTAGACCGAATATTAAAAAGAAAACCTTATGACCTCTGGCATAATGTAACTGATAGCCGTGTTCTTAAGAGAAGTGCAGTAACGTTTTCTGATTCATGAATGAGTCATCGTATTGAGTTGGATCTTTAATGAAGCAGTTGATATGGGTAAAAATGGTCTGAATGAATCATAGACACATCGGACTGATTCTGCGTTCAGCTTGCTGGTTCAATGATCTGGCCGCAGTGGTTAACAGCTCACTACTGGGGAAAATTACCTTTGAATAATGATGTAAATATAGTTTGTTTCGGACACAAAGCTATCCAATGGCTTAAGAGGACTTGGAAATTAAACCACAAGTCATAGGAGCTACTTTCATGCTGCTTTCATAGAGTTTTTTGAATTTTCATTGTACTTGCTTTTGCACTTTATTTAGAATTTCTCCTCGTAAGATAGAATTCTGAGTGACAGTTGAGTGAGTAAATTAGCTGATTTGTTGCGGTTGGACTAATCTTTTAATGAAGTCCTGTTCTTCATTCGCCTGCACCCTTTTTGTGTGGACAAGTTGACGAGAGGATAACCGATGTCTGTACATAATTTCTTGTGCACAGCAAAGTCTCAATGAAACTAGTTTTTTTGTGGATTTGGGTGCCACCACAACTAGTACTCTGTATATGAGTGTGTGTGTTTGGATTTGGCTGATACCTACAAATGCATTGAATGAAATTAGTCACATTGTTCAGTCCGGATTTACTCATTTCCTCCTGTCAGTCTGCTGAGAAAGGGTTTTTGGGGGCAAGTGGGTGTGTGTGTGTGTGTGTTTATTGAGGGTGGGTGTGTATTGGGTCTAGACTTCTACTGTATGATTTCGGAAGCTGAAATTGACATGACGAAGCAATATTGATTGAAGAATCTGAAAATTTTTAACATCTTTATATATGTATATCTATATTCATATCTGTATGTGTATATATAAATATTATATTGTGTATGCACACACACACAATGGGTAAATATTAGACACAATCACAATACTAAAATAAAATGTTTTGAGTGTGACTGCTGCGTTCGGGCATCTTGGCAGGTGCGATTAATGGTGGATTGTGGTCTCAGTGGATCTGAGGTTGAGGTGTGTGTGTGTGTGTGTGTGTTTTGTAGGCAGATGTGGCTGTGTTAGTCGTAGATGCCAGTCGTGGGGAGTTTGAGGCCGGGTTCGAGGCGGGGGGGCAGACCCGTGAGCACGGCCTGCTGGTTCGATCCCTCGGAGTCACGCAGCTTGCTGTTGCTGTCAACAAGATGGACCAGGTGGGTAACCATGGTGACCACAACAGCGTACAGTAACCACGGCAGTGTCAATCATAATTTTATTAATGTCTGAGAACTCAACTTCAATCCCTCTCCCACCACTCCTGCTCATCACATTGTGTGTGTGTGTGTGTGTGCGTGTGTGTTTGCAGGTGAACTGGCAGCAGGAGAGGTTCCAGGAAATCATCTCGAAGCTCGGTCACTTTCTGAAGCAGGCTGGTTTTAAGGTAATGTATTCTTTAGACATGGAGGATATATATATATATATATAAAATATTCTTTCTATGCATGTTGTTCATTTGTAATTTTTCCCCTCAATTTTATTTATGTGTGTGATTCTTCTTGTTGTTTGTGTCCGCAAACATGTCTGTTAGTGCTTCTGGATAAAGTTATGCTTTAGCTGATTAATGACACATATAGAAACTGCTTTTAAAAATTGTTTCTCACGTTTCTGATTGAGTCTAACACAATATCAGCTTATAGGCTGATGCTTGTCAGCCTCTTCTGGCTGTTTGCTGTGCATCTTGACATGCCATATTTTTTAAATTGAGCACAGATGAGCACATAAATAATATTATATATATATATATATATATATATATTTGTTGTTAAAATGCTTACAAAGCCTTAATAAGGCAATTTGGATATCTTCCAAAATACTAAATAGTTTTGTAAAATAAAATAAAAACGAATAAAAGAAATGACAGCATTTTGTTCAAGACCGTACATATTATGGCACAAGAATAGAAGAAAAATCTTACACTGTAAGAATGAAATATGGGCTGCAGAAGAGAAACTGACTACAGGCCTCAGCTTCTTACTAGTTTCGCCTTTGCTCAACTTGTTTCTAGTATGTCTAGTTTCTAAAGTATTATGAGTGATTTTAATTCCAGCCAAGTTGAGAAATTCATAACATTTAAAAAAACATTTAAATGTAGACTACATTGTAGACCATATCTGTTAATTTTGGGCATCATCTATTATTTTAGATTATAGAAATATACCTTTGTTACATTTTATAGATCTACATTAGCTGATCTATATTACTGTATTGATACTGTAGAGATACTGTATGTCATTTTTGATGCACCGGCACAAAGTGTAATTGGATACATCCAATGGCCAGTAAAAACGTGGGTGCTGAGTGGTTGGGAAATTTCATGGTACCTTTCAGCCTGATGATTTGATCCATCAACGGCACATTCCACGATTGAAATGATCTGTGCCATGTGTGACAAACGTTCTTGTCTTTGTGCAGGATTCTGATGTATTTTACATCCCTACCAGCGGCCTATCAGGAGAGAATCTGACTACTAGGAGTAAGGTTGCAGATCTTACAGCTTGGTACACTGGACCATGCCTACTGGAACAGATAGGTGTGTGTGTGTTCATTTTCCATTTCCATGTGTGTTTTGGACTGCATTCAAGCAAATATGTAATGCACAAATATATTTACACAAATAGAATACAGCAAAACACACAATATAATTTCATTATGTAAAAAGAATTGGAAAGAATACTAATTGAGACTAATTTGTCTGTTTTTGAGTTTGAAAATCCTTTTTTCGTGCAAAAAGGGTGAGTAGATAATGATCAAATGGCCTGCAGAAGGAGGAACTGTGACTAAATTGACCAAATATAGACATGTGAAAGGGTTATTTGTGTCTTAGAGTCCCCCCCCCCCCCAATACTTATGCAAATTAATTATCAAAGTGTTTTTTAGGTTTTTTTGCATTAATACATACACCTGGCTCAAAAATCGAATGTGGCACATTTAAATGGTTGAATGAGCACTTCTGCGTTCATGTACAGAGATGTGTGTGTAAAAGCAGAATTCTCTGCTGTGATGATTTTCACAGAAGTTCTTGTACCTTGATGCTGTGAATTGATTGCTGGCTGACTTGTGAGAATCCTCAGCAGTTTTACTCTGACTCATCAGAATTTGATGAGGCAAACAGAAAACCTTCAGTGCATCTTTCCTCACCTCTTTCTCTGTCTGTCTGCAGATGCATTTAAACCACCCCAGAGGTCAGTGGAGAAGCCCTTCAGGCTCTGTGTCTCAGATGTCTTCAAAGGTCAGCATGGGAAGCACCATAAAAGCAAAATGTACACAATTTAAATGCACAAATATCTGTGCCATGTACCTTAATACCTACAAATGAAACAAACCCTTATTTTTATTTCTTCGTTATAGCCAGTTAAGAGATGTTTTACTTTATGATCAACTAAACAGCCTCACTGTTTTCAGATCAGGGTTCTGGGTTCTGTGTGACGGGGAAGATCGAGGCTGGCTTCATTCAGACGGGAGATAAAGTTCTGGCCATGCCTCCTAATGAGACCTGCACAGTTAAAGGTAAATACACAGCATCTTTCTCAACTTAGAGTCCTGGAGAGCCACAGTCCTGCAGAGTTCAGCTCCAACCCTGAAATAAATCTCACCTGCCTGTAGTCTTAATAATTCTGAAGGCATTGATTAGCTTGTTCAGGTATGTTTGATTAGGGTTGGAGCTGAACTCTGCAGGACTGTGGCTCTCCAGGACGAACTTGCCTACCCCCCCCGAGAGACAGGCATTGCTTTTAGAGGACGTGCAATAGTGCCCTCTTCTGGCGTTGTCCTGAAAGACTATGCAACATATAAATGACATATGGAAAAATATGCAATGAAAACTAAAACGCTATATAAAACAGTTTTGACAAATCATTGCATAAGTTATCAGTTGATTTGATTAAAACATAGTTTGTACTGATTGACACTTTTAACTCTTTTGTTACTGACTTTTATATTTGTCCCACTGAGACGAGTTTGCAAAACTAGTATGACATCAATAAGTGTATTATTTATATCATTGCAGGAGTATTTGCCAGAAAAGTTTAATTTATATCATGAATATTGTGAAAATAAAAATTTTTTTTGGTCAGTAATTATAATACTGCTTTGTCATCACAGGAACAAACCACATTTTAAATACTGCTAAAATAAAAAAAACACTGACTTTAAATTGTAACCAAAAAACAAAACATTACGTTTTTTTTTTTACCATTAATCAACATCTGTCTCTCTCTAGGGATCACTCTCCATGATGAAGCTTTAGACTGGGCAGCTGCTGGTGATCATGTCAGTCTAACTGTAACTGGCATGGACATCATCAAAATAAAGTCAGTGTGCAAACAGACACCAGTGTGGAAAAACTCTGGGCACTGTTGATTCTGTAATCATGTATGATGCTTTCTCACACTCTTTTCTCTGTCTAGTGTTGGATGTATATTCTGTGATCCCAAAGAGCCCATCAGAGCCTGTACAAGGTTCAGAGCAAGAATTCTTCTCTTTAATATGGAAGTTCCCATCACGCAAGGCTTTCCCGTAAGAAAATGCCTCCTCTCTGTTTAGACCTATTTATCTCTTTATGAGGTATATGCAAGTGCCTTTGTTAACATTCACTTGTTTTTTGTGTGTTTGCTTGTCAGGTACTGTTACATTATCAGACCGTAAGCGAACCGGCAGCTATTAGGAAGTTGGTCAGTATATTGCACAAAAGCAGTGGAGAAGTTCTCAAGAAGAAACCAAAGTGAGTGGATGAATAATATGGAGTCATGTTTGTGCACATGATCATTTATTATCAGTTTACTCAGCCTCATGTTGTTCCAAACGTCCATAGATACATTTCTTTCTTTAGTGGCCCAGTGAACTATGAAGAGTGACATTTCTGCACACGTTGCATATGATGACAAATATTAAAGTACCTCTATTATGGCTAATGAAAGGTTCAAATTTTGGTTTTGTGAATCCCCAACAACATGCAATGCATACAAGGTCAAAAACGCTTTCATTTTCTTATCTTCTGCGATGATTGGTCAATATACTTTAAAACCGGTTTTATGAGCTTTTTCCAAAAGCAGCACCTAGTGGCAGAGAATGAATGAACATTTTCATTTAGACTAATGCAAAAATCATGTTTTTCCAGGTCTGTGCATGCAACAAGTGGGCGGGAAATACGAACATTCATTTAAAAAATGACTCATTTCAATGATTCACATTTGACTCTTTCTTTAAATAACACGCTGCACTTTCAGATTTAACACTTTTTGAATTTAAAAACTTTCCTGGCAACACTTTACAATAAGGTGTCATTTATTAACATTAGGTAATATTATGACTAACATGAACAAACAATGAACAAAACATTTATTACAGTATTTATTCATATTTGAAAAAAGCTCAATCATAGTTAATAGGCACTAAAATACAATTTTGGTATGAATAGAAAATTACTTCAGACAAAACACATATTCCAAGTTTTTAATTGCTATTGCCATTTTCACCTTTGGGTGAATTGTTTCTGGAAGGATTCTGTTTTTGCAGAAGAGTCATTGTCAGCTTGTTGTTGATGGTGTATGAATGTTGTGCAGGTGTTTGAGTAAAGGACAGAATGCTGTGGTGGAGATTCAAACACAGAGGCCTGTGGCTCTGGAGCTCTATAAGGACTATAAAGAACTGGGGCGGTTCATGCTGAGATATGTGGGCTCAACCATTGCTGCTGGAGTTGTCACAGAGGTAAAAGACAGTACATATCCACCTTTTCTCACACTAAATGCATTGCCGTTTTGTATTAATCAGCGTTTTTTGATATTGCATCATGAGAATGCGATGTTTGTTAATACTGCTACTGTTTATACTGTCCTAGATCAAAGAATAAGAACCAGTTGGAACTGGATCCTCCAGGGGGAGAAAAAAAACCACTGGACAGAAGTGCAATTTCCCCTCAGAGCTACAGTAATGCAAACATAAAGTGAATACACACAGATGCCCACAAGGCAATATCGCGCCACATTTCACCTTGTTAAAGGCCCTAGAATGAGAGAGTGTGTGTGTTAGAGAGAGACTGCAATTTGTGCTGCCCCTCAACTTGCAGTAGACAATTGATCCATGTAATAATTCATCCAAAATGTCATCTTAAACCCTTCTGCAACAGACAAACACACAGAAAACCTTCAGCTTTAATTAAATTTGGTTTGCACCCATTTTCATTGATTGCATTATAGACTGAACTCGCTGTTTTATTATTTTATGTAGATCATTGCAAAGTGCATCGTTTTTGGTTTGGACATTTGGACGTCAAGTTTTGGTTCTAATGCAAGGCTTTTAAGATTAATCAGTTCTGCAAACGATGTGTACATTGGTAAAAGGGAAACACAGCTGGCTGCTCTCATCTCCTTCATCAGTTTCTCATGGGAGCGGGACAGTGTGAATGAAACCTGCCCTTCCATTGCTGCTACTGAGAGTTTTCCTAATCATTAACGAAAAAATAAAAGGATCGAGAAGCAGCAGGCAAATGGATATTCTGTGGAGAAACTCATCCACATAATCTAACAGTAATCACTTTAAGGACCTAACGGACATGACTCTTACTCATCTGCTTTTGACTTGATTATTAAGGGTTTTTAATTTAAAGAACGTTTTGTTTGGGGCTATCGAATTCGTTCAGTTGTGGAAAGCTTTTTCATCAGATAAAAATAAAAAATCACTGTGGGAAAACATGAGTCTGTGTAATGTTGGGCCAGTAGCATTAGCCTGTTTCCACCTCATGAATTAGGCATTGGAAAAAATAAAAAACATTGAGTATGTATCTTGCAGTTGTGGCTTTTTTCTTGGAATTACAAGAAAGTCCAAACTGTGAGAGTTAACATTTAGAATTAGGGGGAAAAAGTCTAAATGACCATTTTTCTTATTAATGTGCCCTATTCTTGCTGAAACTGGTCAGGCTGGTTTTAACTGACCCCTCTAAAACCACCTTAAACCAGCTAAGACCAGACTGGTCATTTTAAGCTAGTTTAGCTCTTTTTTGGGATTTTTGAAAATGACCTTTCATGCAATGTGTAACATACCTCTAAGTCATTTAAAATATCCCGCTTTAAAGTGTTAAATCTGAAAGTGCACCATTTACAAAGTTCTCTTGAAAAGAAAGTCGACTGCAGTTTAGCGGCATGCAAAGGTGGTGTTATGGGGAAAAAAATCATTGAGGGAACGTGAGTGTCAATAAATGCATGTTAATAGAAAATGAAAGCATTTTTGACCTTGTATGCATGTCAACAAAACCACAATATAAACCTTTCATAACCCATAATAGGGGCGCTTTCAAAGGGGCCTTATATTTTATGACCCTGCTCAACAGTTTCAAAAGCATTGATCATTCTCCAGACAGGAATGTTTTGCCTGTTTGTTTTCATCCTTACAATTTTCACGAGTTCTTGAGTTTGTCCTGATGCTGAATGACATGAATCCCAGTGCATTGATGTTTTGTGAACATCCTTTACTATTGCAGTATAACGTGAGTTATGCAAATCATGTAATTTTCCACTTATTCCAGAAAGCGCTCACTCCGACAGATCCTCATTAAATGTGCTCAGACGCTAACAGATGTAGCTAATAAGTTGGTTTCTTGTGTGAGAATGTGCTGCTGTAATTTTCCACTTCACGGCCTGATAATCAAAAGATTTGACGCGTGCAGCTTGTTCAGAATAGATAAAGACTCTTAGAGGATGATGCATCGATTCAGTGAAGCTTGGTTTAATCAATTCGTCTCTGCCTCTTGGTTGTAGAGAAATACGCTGAAAAATTAATGGTATATTTCCTCTAGTAGGCACGAAGATAAATATACTGCTCAGACTTTATCCACCACACAAGATAGTAATTAATAAACATAATTATCATCAAAAGTGAAAAATGCGGGATTTGACCTTTTATAGCACTGGGGTCTCTGAAGTGGTTCGATCAGCGTAACAAATGACTTCTTCTGGACTGAGCTTTGGGATATTATTAAGTGTATGTGCTGTGTGCTGCAGAGTTAGGACAATTACAAGTTCAGAGATTCTGACATCAGTTCTGCTTTAAAAGCATCAAAGAGTTCTCTGAATTACCCACAAGGAACACTTTGGACAATAGCAACTCTTTAAGGCTGCCTTTCTCTAATTTCGGCTCATTCTTCTTTTTGATCCTATTTTTATAATTGTCTAACGATAATTTATTTCCCTTAATTTTACTGTATGACTGCATGCAGTGACATTTTGACAGTTAGAGTTGTCTTTTTTTTGTGCTTGTTAATTCTCCTGCTCGATGTTATTTTTCGTTTTCTTGAGGAATGAAATTTCAGCATCCTCCCACTTTTTCTCTGGGGCTGGTCTTTTGATTTGAATTCTTTTGAATGAGCAGAGTCTCTCACTCTCTGCTCTTCTCCATAAAACTTTCATGTTTTCCTCTAATGCTGCTTCATGAAACATTAAAGTGATATAAAATTATAAATTTTTCTAATGAAGCTTCTCGGTGTATAAAGTAGTAATGTATATACACCAGTGTTTTTTTTTTTTGTCTTTCCATATTCTGATTCTGACACTTTTATTATTTGCTTTCAATCTAATGTCAATATTCTGGAGGCTTTTCCTAAGTTCCCTTTTCTGAATTGGTGTAATATCTCGCTTTAAACTTCAAATGGACAAATATGCCTCAAGAGACTCTTTCATTGGTCTCTCAGTGAAGAGGAGTTATCTCATGAAATTCAGATTGAGGCCGTGTTGCATTGAGAACCTGAGTCAGATAGTGAGTGTGAAATTAAGTGCGATTGGATTTCCGCCAGCAGTACCATCTTCTACAGAGTAAAACGATGGCAGGCATCCACCAGCCGTCTTGGTTTAAGTGTAGCCTGTCTCTCTTCGAAGAGATTTAAGATCTCTTAAAGCGTTTCTCACATGCCCACAGTTTCTGTAACTTGATTTTCAAACAACTTACTTATTTAAATCAGTAATTTTCTATCTAAATTTCTGTCTTTTTAATTAAATAAAATGCACATTTCATATGTTGCCGGTGTTAACACCTATCCTCAATCATTTTCACCCACATGAAAAAAATACGAAAGTAACTTATAGTAAATAAATACTAGTGTTTTTGAACCTTACTATAGTAAAGTACTTGTTTTAATTTGTTGCGGTAACTACAGTAATATATAGTACCCAATACTGTAATGTACATTTTATACAGTTATAGGGTATACAGTACACTACGATTTACTGTAGTAATAGCTACAGTATACTAGAGTATGCAATGTATCAGTTCATGATTGTTACTATGCTGTAGCATTCATTGGCAAAGTATTTTTAATTCTATAATATGTATGGTATAATACAATTTACTATAGTAGACTATGGTTCAACAAGCGAAGCAGGTAAGGTTCGATTATCTTTGCAGCTTTCTTCTTGTGACTGATCTCTGCCTCATCCTCCGCATCCCGGGTTATTTCAGGCCTGCAGTTCTGCAACACAGTCCTAGTGTAACCTCTTAAAACTGTGACACATCTATCAGCCTCCTCCGCACCTGTATATGCTTTTCATTTCCTTCCAGAGGCGTGCTTCCTCAAAACATATCCCCAAATACTTCAGCAGCATCGAGTGCTATTTCTAAGCACACTCCATTGCCCGAATGAGCATTTCAGTTTATTAAAAACACATTTTTCTCTTAATAATCCTTTTAAATGTGTTGAGGCTTAGGTTTGGGTTATATAGTTTTGTATTGAGTCTAGTAAACTGTATTGTAAGTTTAGTCGTCCGTAGCGGTGTTTAATATTCAACTCAAAACAATTCTCTTTTTTTCACAGAAATGTGGATAATATATCTCAACCTCCAGGAAGTTCAGGGCTTTTAATGTCCAACTCGTGCTCTAATTAATGAGTGTCATATCTGCTGGAGGAGCCATTTAGTTTACTATGCAACCATTTACTTGAGTAAACAGATTGCAAAAGAGTCCGGTGAAAGCTCATGTAATGCTCAGTGTGCCGACTGGTGTGCGAACATTTCAGGTTTTTCTTTTGTGTGCAAAACTCAGTCACAGTTCTCTGCAATGTCAAAAGACAAATACCTAGTGCTGGAAAATTACATTGGTGGGAAGTTTATACCATGTTCCAAGCTAATAGACTCTTTCAACCCATCGAATGGAGAGGTTTATTGCAAAGTTCCAGACAGTGGACCCGAGGAGGTAAGACGTTTCTTCATCTCTTATTATTCTCAATTTCTTTCTAATGTTTGAAGATGTCAGTTGTGCATGATCAGTTATGTCCTGTATCGCTATAGATATACAGTCTTGGTATGTATTTATCTGCAGATGCTAGTGGAACATTTCACTTGTTTCTAGCCAAAAAACAAAGAGAAAAGAATCATTGTCACCTTTAATAATATTTAACTACTCGCAAGATTATTTGTCCAAAGTAATGCTACTTACTAAGTGAGGGTAACGTACCTTTGCTCTCATATACTTCTCACAGTAAACACTGCTCATAATCATGTGGGCGACGCTCAAGGTTCAGTGTTTAATTAGTAACTGTTACAGCTCACACCAAATGAACTTGTCTGGGGTCAGTGGAACAGAAAAGAATTGCCATGTAGCACATACTGTACATTGCTCACTTAATTTTCTTAAATATATTTTATACTCAGTCCATTTTAGGCACTAAATAAGGTTTTATAATATCAAAATGATGCCATTACATGTCTTAAAATGGGCTGATTTGCATGTATGTTAACCTTTTTTTTTTTCCACTGCTTGTACTGTAGGTGGATAAAGCAGTGAGGGCAGCCAAAGAGGCCTTCCCTGATTGGTCAGCAAAGAGTCCAGCAGAGAGATCCAAAGTACTGAATAAACTAGCAGACCTGATAGAGGCTCGACTGGAAGAGTTTAGCCAGGCTGAGTCTAAAGACCAGGGTACAACACTAGAAACTGCACTGTAATACAGTACCATAGTACACAAAACAGCTTACACTCAATAATTTCAAAGGACTAACTAGCGCACAATAGACCAGAGGTCAGATATGCTGTTTTTCAGCGACTGATATATCTAGAAATTAAAGGTCCACACAAATGATCAATATTTATTAGAATTGATATACTACTATATAGTATGATTATATGTTGTACTTTTAGTCACTGATCGTTTTCACTCACTTTCATTCATTTAGTCTCTCAAAGCATTAAATGGACTCAGTTCCACTTCTCTTTTTTTTCCAGGGAAGACTATAACTTTCGCCCGAAATGTGGACATTCCCCGATCTGCGTACAACTTCCGTTTTTTTGCTTCATCTGTCCTGCATCACACTAATGACTGCAGTCAGATGGATCACATGGGCTGTCTCAACTACACAGTACGCTGTCCTGTAGGAGTAGGTATGCGCCTGCCTACACTATACTATTATTTTCATTAGAACATCACTCACTTTCATATGGTCTATTTTGTCTGTAGCTGGTCTCATAAGCCCATGGAACCTGCCGCTGTACCTCATGACATGGAAGATCGCCCCGGCTGTTGCTGCAGGCAATACTGTGGTGGCAAAACCCAGTGAAATGACCTCCGTCACTGCCTGGATGATGTGTCAGCTATTGGAGGAAGCCGGTGAGGGCTCAAAATGTACTCCCTCTCAGGCCAACTTAGTTAGACAACGACTTAGTTGATCCTTTGCAGTGTATGGGTGCCGTCAGAATGAGAATCAGAAAATCTGATAAAAACATCCCAATCAGTGTTGCCAATTTAGCTATTTTGCAGCTGGATTAAATGACTTACCCACTCACCCATATAACAACTTAGACAATGTAAGTTCTTATCTTGCCCACAGATCGGCATTAATCTTTATATGGATCAGTGAATTTGGCATTATGGCGACATTTAGCTACCAGTTTTAGCTACTTTCAACTGAAAGCAGTTCAACACTGATCAATATATATATATATATAAACAAAATTGTATTTGTTTATTACAAACATGCTTTTCACTTCACAAGACATTCATACATGGACTGGATTACTTGGATTATTGTGACTCTCATTCTTACGGCACCCGTTCACTGGAGAAAACCCTCTGGTGAGCAAGTGATAAAGTGCCACATTTCTCCAAATCTGAAATAAAATCTACATCTTGGATACCCTGAGGCCTAGTAGCTTTGTTTTTCTCTTATTACAGACGTGACACTCAAATTGAGTGAATATTTCTATATAGTCCTTGTGTGCTTTTTCTAGGCTTTCCACCTGGAGTGATCAACATAGTCTTTGGTACTGGCCCACGAGCCGGGGACGCTCTGGTGTCCCACCCTGACGTGCCACTGATCTCATTTACGGGGAGCACAGCTACAGCGAGGCTGATAACAGAGCGCAGTGCACCGTACTATAAGAAGCTTTCACTGGAGCTTGGTGGGAAAAACCCTGCTATTATTTTCGCTGATGCTGACATGGAGCAGTGTATCAGCACTACTGTACGGTCCAGCTTCTCCAACCAGGTTAGCTAATGCACAACTCAAGCAATCAGGTTGTATTTTCATATAGTGCAGAAATACTGTATGCTATATTCCTGAACCCAAGGCTTTAGCTTTGTGCAGAATTCTATAAAATAAGTAAAATAGAATGTATGATAATCTATGTTATTGTTGTTTTATTTAGCTTTCATTATTATTTTTCATTTTAGCTTGTATGTGCTTCGCCTCTTTCATTTATCTGGCGTTGTAATTTTATTTTTTAAATAATTCTGTTTAGCTTTAATTTATTTTTTAAGGCAACATTTCAACAAGTTGTTTTTTAGTTGTACAATTAAAATTTTTAATTTTTTGAATGTAAAATAATATTTTAAAATAATATAAAATAACACAAAATATATTGGGTATACTATGAATATCTATTACATTATACTGTCTCAGACCTTTCTTTTTAATGGGATGACACCATGTAGTTCAGTTTTCTGCCACTATGTGGTGCTCAGAACACATAAATAGTTAATGCAACATAGTACATTCTGTTCTCTCACACTCTTTCCCTTTCTTTTGACTTTTTCTCTCACTCAGGTCTTCACATCACACACAAACATATCATCTCTGTGCTAATATTTACAGTCTGTGTATATAATTAGTTTACACAGCCCAGTGATAATTGTGAGATTTACTTATTTGCGTCTTTTTCTCTTGTTTCTCAGGGAGAGATATGTCTCTGTACCAGCAGAATCTTCGTTGAGCGCAGCATTTACCCAGAATTCCTTGCTCGTTTTGTGGAGGCGGCTCGTCGGTGGAAAACCGGAGTGCCCTCTGACCCCTCCAACGACAATGGAGCGCTCATCAGCAAAGAGCATCTACAGAAGGTCTGACGATAATCACAGATGTGTTTCTATTGATAAATGTTAATGTCAGACAAAGTGAGATTGAAAGATGAAAGAGATTAAATTACTATGATAACAAAAAGATAAACACTTTTAAATCGCCTGCTAACTCCTACAGGTTAAAGGTTATGTTGCTTTGGCGCTGGAAGAAGGTGCCCAGGTGCATTGTGGGGAGGGTGTGGACAAACTAATCCTTCCACAACAAAATGCGGGCGGCTATTTCATGTTGCCCACTATCATCTCTAGAGTGAAAGACTCCTCCGCATTGATGCAGGAAGAGATTTTTGGTCCTGTAACCTGTGTGACACCCTTCGATGAGGAGGAGGAAGTGATATCACGGGCCAACGGTGTCCGCTACGGTTTATCCGCCACGGTGTGGTCCCGAGATGTGGGGCGCGTGCACAGGGTTGCTAGGAAACTGCAGGCTGGGTTGGTGTGGACCAACTGTTGGCTGGTCAGAGATTTAAACCTCCCGTTCGGTGGCATGAAAAACTCAGGAATTGGTCGAGAGGGGGGAAAAGACTCGTACCACTTCTTCACTGAGGTTAAGTCTGTCACTATCAAACACTGACACAGAATGAAGCAGTAAATGAGTCACTGTGTGCTTCAAGTGTCATTTCAAATCTGTGTACATACTATATAGAGGAAGCAATCAGACTTGATATTGTTGGGAATAAAGTCCAAGAGAAAATCTAAGTGCTTCATACCGTTTTTGGTGATTGAATTATCTATGTGGTCTCAAATTGTCATATTCTTCATATTTCATATTGCATTTTAAGGCATACCAGTCTTCAATTTTATTGTTTAGAAGTTGTTTCATAGCTTAGAAAGAGGTCAGGGGCCTGTTCCATAAAACTAATTAATTGGCAATAAGTCAGACTAACTAAAATAAACCTGGCGTATTTGGTAAACTTGTGGCCCCAGGTCTGCTTTGTGTAATCTTTTTTATTTAATTAACTTAGGTTTTCTTACAATTCCTAAAAAAGCAATAAGAAATGAGTTCATATTTGATATGAAAAATATATATAGCTGTTAAATGCAGGGGAAGATCTTAGCTTAGATAATGCTCTTTTGGAGAACTTTTATGGGGGAAAAAGTCCTATTGCAGATTTTGATATCTTGGAGCGGTACTAGAAATACTGTAACAAATAAAATATGAATTGATCACTCAAAATGAATGTAAATGTTTAAATTACATACATGTTAAGTCATGTTTAAAATGCATTTTCAAGAAATCCCACAGTTAAAAAAAAAAAAAAAATTAACCATTTAAATTGCAACGTTTACAAATATGTTTGTTTAATCAGAAATATAGTATTTGGCAAAAGAATCCAGAGAAACAATTAGCCAATGCTTTTTTAAAATGCTATTTAAAACTTTCAAACAGCATATAATATAAGCATTTACAATTTTTGATTCTTTTTATTGTCGCATTACATTTTATATGTTAAGCAATAAACATTTTAAAAGTATTTTTGATTTAATCGATGCTAATTCACTTCAAATGGTTAAATATAATTTTAATGCCTTGAGACATTAAAGAGATCTTATTTGGGTTTAAATCCTATCAGAGCAACATATGTGTGCAAATATTGCCGTTAGGTTGGCAGACTCTTGTGTGCTAGCTTCCCCACAGCTGGGCTCACGGATTAATGTGCTGTTTTCAAGAAGTGTGGGAGGAAGGCGACTATCAGACACATGCTGTAGCACACATAACTCACACATTCAGGTTCTGCAAAAGCCCACAACTGTTCTGTGCATTAATATGTTTCACATGAATCAGAACAGCAGCTGAAGTGATGAACGAATGCTGTTCAGACCTCTCTGGCCTTTAGGGCAAATCTCTGTATCACAGCATCCTTCAGGCACTAACAAACAGAGGCACAGAAAACCAAAATATGCTAAGGTAAAAATCATGTAAGGAAATGAAACCTAAAAAAGGCATGGAAAATTAATTTAGAAAAACTTCCAAAGTGCATCACTTTCTGTAGATTATATTCTTTAAAGTGGCCTGAAAAAAGCACAAAAACCAAGAGCAGTCTGCATGGTGCCGGAAAGCTCTGGTATCGTGCATCTATATTGAAAGGTTTTCTCAGTTAATGAGGGGTGTGTGCACGTTTGTGTAAGAAAACTAAAGGAAACTTGTGAATGTGTTCAGTCACGTCTCTGCGTGCTCACACACCATCCGTGCTCAAAGGGCAGAGCCCTCACTGCCAGCTTTTATTTTGACTTGGCCACAGGCAATGTCCTGTACCACCACCCTGTGTGCGTATACACACGTGCATATCTTGAGGATGCTACTTCTAACCGTGATTTTAGGGTCCGATACCTTTTATTATATATTCCTTGGCTTTTAAAAACCAGCACAAACTAAATCTATATGTATTAGAAAATAACAGCTTTTTATCATTATGAT